>VXBA01002855.1:2177340-2262935 GCA_013399895.1 Serilophus lunatus
CAGGGAAGGGCCCCCATGCTCCCGAGAGCGGCGGAGGCGGGGGGGCTTAGAAACTGACGCCCCACTCTGGCCCCCCGCTGCCGGGAGCCTGGAGGGCGCAGAGCTGCCGCCCGGCCCCGAGGGCACCGGGACTGGCATAGGCCCTGCTCTGTCCCGGCCCCCGTGGCACAGGGGAGAGCAGCTGGAGCAAGAGCCTCCCCTCCTCCTCTCCCCGCAGCCCACCACCCCGGTCCCGGCCGGGGGCAACCCTCTGCCCTGCCTGGGATAGGGTTGCCTTCATCTCAGCTTCCTCCCTCCCTCAGCTTTAAGGGAAACAGCTTTGAGGAAAATTGAATTTTATCTCAGGTAAGTGGGTTGCTCTCTTACACTCCCTTTCAAAAGCCTTTTCAAATGGCTACAAGATCTGAGTGGGAAGAGTCAAAAAGTTTGGAACTTTAGGTCTTTGTCTTCTCTGGAAGCTTCCGCTCATTTAACCACCACCCATACTGACCTTGTATCTCCATAGCTTGTCTCAGTACTTGGATTTCCTCCTATGCTGAAAGCAATGGCAAGACCATCACTGTGCTCAAAAGCACAGTTAACTGTAAATAGTCTCTCTGGAATCATTCAGCATGGATATCAACAAAGTTGTGTTGATACCTGATTACCGTAAAGTCAAATTTTTCATATCAGGATTATAGCAAAGACCTATGGAAAAGAACAGCCACATGCCCTGCCATTCAGTAGCACTGTGCTAGGAGGACAACAAGCAGTTCATTGTCAGTAGATGTATTGGTTTTGCATAGCAAGGTTTGGTACTGGGAAACTACAGGGTGGCTTCTCTGAGAAGCTGCCAGAAGCTTCCCCTATGTTCAACAATGTCAATGCCAGATGGCTCCAAGGTGGACCTGCCACTGGCCAAGGCAAGCACATCAGCGACAGTGGTAATGCCTCAGGGTTAACATAGTCAAGGAGGGGAAAATAACCCTTCAGCTGCATTTGCAGTCAGATACAGGAGTAAGAACATGTGAGAAAAACAACTCTGCAGGCACTAAGGTGACAGGAGAAGGGAGAGGAGATGGTCCAGGTACTAGAACAGAGATTTCCTTGCAGCTCATGGTGAAGACCATGGTGGTTCAGGTTGTCCTCCTGCAGTCCATGGGGGTCCATGGTGGAGCAAATACCCACCTGCAGCCTGTGAAGGACCCCATGCCAGAGCAGGGTGATGATCAAAAAAAGGCTGTGACCCTGTG
Organism: Serilophus lunatus; assembly: GCA_013399895.1. Lineage (NCBI taxonomy): Eukaryota > Metazoa > Chordata > Aves > Passeriformes > Eurylaimidae > Serilophus > Serilophus lunatus. The sequence continues at coordinate 2,178,573 of VXBA01002855.1, forward strand.
GGAAGCCCACACTGAAGGAGGTTTACTGGCAAGACCTTTGGCCCTGTGGGGAGAGAATGTCATGCTGGAGTCATCTTCTCCTGAAGGACTGCACCCTGTAGCCCCCTATCCCCCTGTGCCTCTTCAGCAGAGAAGGCAGAGAATTTGCAAGTAAAGTTAAGGCCAGAAAAAAAGGAGTGGGAGGAAAGATGTTTTAAAATGTTTCTCATTATCCTACTCTGATTTGGTCAGTAATAAATTTAACTGATTTCCTAAGGCAATTCTTTTCTGCTCATGACTGTATCAGGCAAATAACCTCTCCTTCTCCTTATCTCCCTGTCTTATGCATGTCCTTTCGTTATATTTTCTCTCTTCTGTCCAGCTGAGGAGGTGAGTGACAGAGGAGCTTTGGTGTGTACCTGGCATCTAGCCAAGGTCATCCCATCACAGTTAACAGTAAAAATGAGGATCCATCTGACTGTTCCGCATGGAACTTCAGAAAGCCAAGTAAGGTCCTGCCTCAATATATTATTATGCTCAGCAGTACGTGTTGCTGAAGGTAATATTTTGTTTGCTTGCTGTCCCTGATTGAATATCTGCTATCTGCAATGCTGTTACGGCACTGGAGAGCCCTGCCAAGGAAAAGAGCAGTTCCTTGGCTTAAAAAAACCTTAAGAGGCCTTAAGAAAGGCTTGTTGGTTCTGCACAAACATAGCAGCATTAAAATATAACCCGAGATTTTTACCAGGCTCACTCAAGTACAGCAAATACCAGCTGGAGGGTAAGGAGGGATTTGCTTTCCAAACAGCTAGGAAAAGCATTTATTTCACTAAATTAAACAAATATCATCCTGTTTATGACAGTAAAAGTCAGCTGGACATCATGAGCTGTGGCTTGTACCATGGGCTGTTCAGGACCTGTCATCCCAGGAGGAACTGAAGGGAGTACAGTGAAGCTATAGAAAACTGCAGATGTGTAGGCTATGGGTCAGCAGGATTGATGCGTCGTACCATGAGGATGGAGAGCAGGTTTCTACCATGTGACAAAACTACTGCTGATGGTGCAACATTTTTCACCCATGGTCTTCTGAAAGAGTACAAAGTGCACTTGTATCATTCTAAAGAGCATGCATACCATGCTTTCTGTAACCCTGTAGTTCTATCTGTGTGGCTAACACCTACCACTCATGTTACTTATTCCTTACTGTCCAAATGATGTCTGCAGATGGTCTGGAATCCGTCTGCCATGCACATTCATAGGGTCCCAGTTGGAAAAGACAAAGAACAAGGGACCCCCATCCATCACACTGAATGATCAGGAGGATTTCCAACAACAATTTCCATCAAGTAGGTATTCTTAATGTGGCCTGATTTTGGGCGTTTTGTTGTCAGACAATCATACACTGAATGTTCTGTCAGTTTGTGACTCTCTTCACTGTGAGCAATCTAGGAGGGAAGAGGGCATTCTGTTCTGAAGAATGAGTGTGAAGGTTCCCTTTGATTTGTTACCTCTAACAGGTTACAGGGGTTGGTTATGTACTTCCTCCCCATTCCTTTGCTGCATATTTTTGCATTCCCTGCTTTCCAGCACTAATACATGCTTTTTAAGGCCTTTTTTTGGTTATTTTTCTCAAGTATATCTGTCCTTCCTGGTAATGCAGATAGCCTTAAAAATACAAATCAGAACACACATAGCACCAGTACAAGATAAAACTTTCTGATTAAGGAATTGTTGCTCTAGACTTCTCCTCTTCAGTGAATTGAGACCTTAAAGAAACCTTACCTGAGGTTTGCAGGAAATCTCTGGTGAGGCCAGCATTTTAGTACTGCTCTTGAATCTCAGCCTGGTGGGTTTTTCTGAGGACTGTCATTTTGCTGGTAGTATTAATGCCTGTGTAGCTGAGAGAGAGAAACAGGGCTGAACTGGCCAATGCAGGTGCCAGTACACACATGAAGACTTACTTCAAAATATAAAAGAAATTGAACATGCCTAACAATAACTCAGAAAAACTGATTGCTTATTTGTTCCAATACTGAGAGGCATTTCTTTTGTCTCAATCTACTTCTCAGCAGAAGTCCCACACTGATGAATTATCAAATTGTCATCTCCCACTGAGAGAGACACACGCACTGCTCACTGATGGGAACAGTGACAGGTGTTTCTACAAACTGGGGAGGTTACAATTAAAGGAAGAAAGTATTTTTCCCTTATGCCATATACTTCCAAAATAGAAGAACTCCTGAAGAACATCAAAATTATGTTGGGAGAGACCAAAGAAGTCAACTGAGACTAGTTAGTGTAGCAATGGACTATGTGATAAAAGTTTAAGCAAGTCAGCCTCAGTGACACAAAGGACTTCATTCAAGGTCAGCTGAAGTCTTGATAGTTCTGTGGCAGAGTAAGGCAAGTCTGTTGTTTGGCTTCATCTCACAATGGCTGCTCAATTAAAGCAGTGGGATTCTGAAAATGGATTCATTATTCTTAAGAACAAAAAGAGCATCTGCACTTACATTGGTCAGGATGAAGATACAACATTTATGCAGTATTGGTAATATCACTTATTATTAAAATAGAACAGCTCTCTTCATGGTGAAACCATATTTCATTAGCTTTCTTAACCATTTCAGAGAGAGAATTGAATTTCTCACAGAAATTGCTCAGCAGTGATCTCCTCAGCTAAATGGGGATAATGCCAAGCCCTCCTTTTACACAAATGAAAACAAATGTATTAATTTATGTGAGGTCCACAGCTGCTAAAGTCAGGAATGTGACAAGAATGTCCATGATAAGATGAGTAATCCTACCTTCAGCATAATGTGGATAGAGTTCAGTAAATAATCTGGAACCATACAAACAGGAGGAAAAAGGAAAATACTGAGCAGCTTTTGACATGGTGGATTTAGTCTATCCCTTGTGTTGTGAGACACAGGCCCTCTGGGGAGAAATAATATATGCTTATGTAATTAGATAATGCACGCACATAGGAGGGTTAATTAAGGTTGCACTATTCTGACATCTCATATTTGTATGGTTTTGAATTTATGTTCTGATGGGTTTTAAGGGGTTGTTTTTAACTTTCATGTTTGTCTACCAGAATGCAAACAGTATCTGTGTTCTAACACCAACAAGCCCTTTGCTTCCCCCACCCTCTCTTGCCTAACTGCATTGAAGCCCCCTCTGCAGGATCCCTGTTAGAGCTTAGATCAAGGTCACCTCCCTACAGCATCAGTTTATAGAAGAATGAGCAATAGTCAAGTATTTTCTGTTTCATTCTATCACTTTCCTGGAAAACAATAATAAAGCTGAGTAGCCACAGAAAACCACAACATCTAGTTTTACCTTTTATGTAGGGATACACTCAAATAGGACTGGTATAAGAGGGCAATTGAGTGGGAAGGGATTGGTTTGTGTGGACATGGATAGTGTTCGTGGTAGGCTACCATGCAGCTCTTTCATGTAGAACATAGCTGAAAGATCCCATATTCATTGCTTAGATACACGCTGATTGAACAAAGATACCTCATTCCTTCTGTGCTCAAAGCAACTCATGTTGTCTCTCATGTAAGGACTAGACATTTCCTTTGAATCCATGGGGTAAAGGAGCCTTTCACAGGCTATGTAAAGCATCAGTCTGGCAGCTCCACAGAATCATTGGTTGCTGCCTCTGCTGAGCTGAGGGGCAATTGCAGTAGCCAGGGACTTTATACTCCACCTGTCACATGGAACCTCCACAATTAGGAAGGCAAAGCATAATAATTGTGTATTTTCTGGGCACTCTTCCGTTATTTCTCCAGTTTTATCCCATTAACCCTCTTTTGAACACACCTGACCCTTTTATCATGAAGCTGAATAGTCACACTATGTCTAAGCTTCCCAAGACAGCTTTCAGTAGTAAATTTAGGCCAGATGTTTTCATGTCTCTCTCTACAGTAACTTTTCCCTCATCATTCTTCTCATATCATTGTGCAATCCCCCCTGGAAAGTTCTGCAGAAGTCAAGAAGGATGAAACCCAGAAGAGTCTATAGAAGTACAACGGAGCTCTGTTCTAGAAATGAAATAGAGTGCTGTCCTCTCCAAGCTTTTTGAGCTATTCTACCAGATTATATTATTTGACAAAGATGTTAATTGTATTCTATTCTATAGGATGTTCAAAATGTAAGGAAAGGTTATCGTATTCTCTTGAATTCTACAGTGCTTTACCACAGGCTATAAAATGCAGTCACCACATGAAGTATGACCGTTTCTCTTTTGTTAGGTGTCTTTTTTATTTTTTATATGAATTATTTATTGCTCATTAATACTAGGGGAAATGAATTGTGCTTCTGAACATGACCAAGTGAATGACAGAGACAATGTGACAATAATTACAGGAGTGTTCAAGTTCTTTAAATGCCTGTAAAAATTATTTAGTGGGTTGTAGGGGGAAAATAGGTTTGTTTAATGTCTGGTTTTGTAGGAAGCTCAAGTACCCTGGTGACAAGTGCTATATAAATACCATAATACAGTATCTAAGTCTCATTTTGTACACTGATAATGAGAGAAATACACAAACAACACAGTAGTTTTTGACATTGTGACATCCACTCTTAGATTTCTGAGAATTAAGGTGGGCTGAAATAACCGTGACATCTATATGTGAGGAGCTGCCCATGTGCACAGCTGCCCATCTCCTCCTGAGTAAATACACTGTGAAATGAGGAAGAGATCTCAAGGCACCAGATTCTTGCTCCAGAGCTCCAGGGTATGCTCTCCCTGCAGGATATTTGAGCATCATCCTCTAGGTGGGACCTTGCCATTTACTTTGCTTTTAATGTTCTCGAAGTTTTAATCTGTCTTGGGTACTGCTAAAATACTTAGACCTAACAGATTCTCATGCACCAGGGATACAATGTACTCAGCACGCCCATCATAATTACATCTTGACCTTTTCTGGCAGGTAACCCCAGCAGGCTAACATCAAGGAATTTAGTAATGGACTCTGTCTTTTAAGAGAACAGTGTCTTCATTTCCCTTCTGTAAGTGGTTTTCCATTTTTTGGCCCTATCTTTGTATGGCTGCTAGTATAATTAGTTGCTAAAATAAGTCATTCTTACAAATGCAGGAGTAAGACAACTGAGCAGAAGGTAGGTGCACTTGAGGAGCTGTCACTGAAGAGAGGATGTGGCTGATCATCTGAGTGACATGAACAGACAAAAGGGTTATGGGGAGTTATTTTCCATAGACAAAGAGCAAATGTCTTTGCATTCTAAACGGCTCTCATTTTAGATTAAAGAAAGCAGAGACAGAGGCTGAAGAGGAGTTTGAATCGTGCAGGTGGAGCTGTGAAGCAATTGCAGTTGACTTTCTGTGAGGCTGATAGAGGCATCTTCCCATTTTGACAATGGAATGATCATCTCTCCACTGCAATGCACCAACAGATACCAATAGAGAGTTACTGGTGTTTCTGGCAGCAATGGGAAGTGGAAAAATGAAAAGAAAGCTGTGTGTGTAAGTGCATGTATGTGCACAGATGATTTGCTTTGTGACAGTGACTACAATGGACTTTGCTCAGAAGAAGCATTCCCTAAAGAGTGGCTTTAATGGAACAGTATGAATAAAAACCCTCGAACAACAGGCACACATTTACATATTTAGCATGTACTTTTAAAGAGAGAAACAGCCTGGGTCATCAGCAGAAATGGGGAGAGGGGAGACAGGAGGATTTTGTCAAAGATGCTTAAACCTTCTAAGCAGTCATGGACAAAAAATTCCATGCTGTGTCCCTCTGCAGACCTGTGCTTATGCCTGTATAGGCACGGTCTAATCTTGAAAAACGTTTAAAATGTCTCCTTTGCAGATTCAGTGAAAAAAATTGCTCGTGCAGCCTCAATTGGAGTTCCTGCTGTATTTGATACTGTATAGGTTTGCCACTGAGGGCGGAGAAAATTAATGTCTCAACTCACCATCAACGTGAGTTTCTGCTTCTTTAACTAAAAGCAAAACCAAGCTGGACTTACATTCTTCCTTCCCGGGTTTATTTAGAGAACCAGCGTCATTTAGCTCTGAAAGCAGTAGTCACACCATTTTCTTTTTCTCTACATAAACAAAATGTTTCTATTGAGAAACCTGAAATATAAAGTCCCAACTTAAAGGTACATTCTTAAATTTAATCACATAAGGAACATTTTCCTTAGCAGGGCTGGAAATAAATATCTGGCTCCCTTTTGCCTCCACTCCTGAACTGAGTCTGTTTTGTTTCTAATTCCAGCTGGAAACACAGAAAAGACAAAGAACAGAAAATTTCTCATAAATTTCATTTTGCCATAATTCAAGTGGTTTTTTTGACCAGTGGTACTTACAAAAACTTCTTTCAGGACTTTATCCAAACTGCAAACTGTAGTGAAAGTCAATTTTTCCCAGGACTTAAAATCTAATAAGATCTTCTTAAAAGTCATGAGGTTACTGTTAAAAAGTGCAGATGTCGAAGATTAATGTACTCTTAGCATTCTTTTTAGGTTTACAATTTTGCAGTTCTTCTGGATAACAGGTTTTCAGACTTTCCTTACCCCATCAAAAGGAACAGAAAGCATTTTTTAAGAGAAAGCCAAGATTCCCATAGACCCAGAGTTTAGAGTTTAAAGAAAGCAATCACCAAATATGGCAAGAAACTATGAGCTAGAGATGTTGAAATGCTATTATTATTATCTGCGCTCATCCTGTCTTTTCCAACAGGCTTCACACCAACCACAAAACAGAGAAAATGCTCTCACCTAAGACAGGATGAATAAGCTTGTTACATTTTAAGAAGTGCCAGGCACCCACATCTCTGCTATCAGTGGGAAATGCAGGTGCTCTGAGAAAAAGATCCAGTTGTCACCTTTCTTCTGCTATTGAGTTGCCTTCTTGTTCACTCTTCAGGCAGGACAGAGTCCCATTGCTTTTCTGTGTAATAATAATGGAGAGTTGAGGCTGTTCTCTCCTAACTTTCTCTATGGGCTTAAACAGGGTCATTCAGCCTCCTTGGCAGGGTCATTCAGCCTCCTTGGCAAGACATAAACTGAGTGCTCTGGGTTTATGGTCTGAAAGAGGGGTCTGGCTTAAATATCTTTTTACTTTTCCCAGTTTATTTTCCACAGAACCTAGGTTATGGGAGAGAATGTATGAACATGTCTTGCCCCAGCACAAAGCCAGGATTAGCCTGTGTGAAGAATTACTTTCAGTTCTCTGTGAAGATTTTATTGCAAACAGCAACATGTGTTATGAGGTTTGGGTTCAGTAGGAGGGTGCCAGACTGTCCAGTTAGTTGCCCAAGCAGGTGTCTGAAGGGTAATCCTCAAAAAGCTCTTGTGTCACCCAGAGCAGGACTGTGCCATGATCTGACTGAAGCTGTCTCTCTTCTCTGGCTGTGGCAGAGCTAGGTCCACCACTTCTCTGACTGACTAGTCTAAAAGCTTTCCTTCACTGTCAAATGCTGAGTAAGGATTCTTGCTTCAGTTAGATGGAAAAAAAGTGATTTTGAGTCGTCCGATAGAAGGCAATGGTACCAACCTACACAAATCTACCTCTGGTGGAGTACAACAAGAGGCTTGAAGAAAAATAAAATGGAAAGAGTATAGATGAAGCAATAGGAATTCCAGTGATCAGTGACAGGTGTGAGTGTATCTCCATGCTAGGAAGGGGAATGGAGAGACCACACTTTGTCCTCTGCTAGACCTGCCCTGCTAATATATCCTCAGTAGTCCCACAACTTGCAAACACCTGTAAACTACCAAAAGCTTAAAAGAAACATGGATTTCTCTCCCTGCTGGTCTTTCATTGAATGCAATTAAGGAGGAAGGACTGAAAGTAAGGCTTGTATATAACACCAGTCCAGATGAGTTCTTGTTATTTGATTTTTTTTTTCCTCTGTCACTTCATTCTGCGTGTTAAAGGTGCCAATTGTAAAATTTTGTGCTACAGTGTGAGAACACTATTCACACCCATGGTAATGATCTTCCATTTCATTGGGCTGCACAGCTTTTAACTTCAAGTTAATACAGTATCGAGGTTTTATGTCTAACATTCTAAATGCCACTGCATGTTGATGAAAAGAAATTATATTGATGAAACAGTTAGGCAGTGATTAATATGATCCATAACTCAGAGTGATGTAACAGCTCCAGCTTTCTATCCTACACAAAATGATGTCCAATTACTTGCTATTGATCAGATATTGCATTGCACAAAATGGGACGCCAGCACCAATTCATTTCATCATGTTGAATTTCAGCCAGTATCAATGGATATTTGGCACGTGTTTTGCTGAAACATTTGTCTGCCATCACAGAACTGATGAACAGGTTGAGAGGGTTTTTTGTGAAAGGAGTGAGGAGGAGATAGGCAAGAAAAAGAAAAGAAATGTGCTAATTCTGCTTGTGAATTTGTGCTCCTACCTGGCACTGAAAGGGCAGGAATGCCTCCATGCACGTGCACATTTAATTCACACAAGTGTCTGCATGTCCCTTTTAGACATGTTAACATTCTGTACTATTCACTGCTTATTTTTTATTGATACTCAAGTGAATAATTAAAGCCCAACAGCTACATAAAACCCACATAAATTGTCTTCAATATGTGAGTAATGCACCTCTGCTCAGGCACAGCTATTGTTATAAATAATGACCTAGAAATCCATGATTCATACTAGTGTGTATCAGTTCCTCACTCTGCATTTGTCTGTAGGAGACGTGCGTGCAAAAACTCGGGGAAATGGGGTGGAGGTACATAGATAAGATATCTACATACATAAGATCTCTTCAGCCCACTTTCCTAGGAAATTATCTTCTTGATTTTACATTTCTTCTTGGCTGTTAATGTACTATTTTCCCATCACTCATGCCATTATCTCTGAGCTTCTCTTTCCCTTATTTTAATTTTTACTGTTATTATTCCTGCCATTATTGATTTACTTGTAACATTTGTTACACTCTCTTTTGAAACAAAACCCTCTCACAGAAGTGCCCATCACTATTAACCTCTCTGGCTAAGATCACCAGTCGTGTGCCTGCCACATGGAGTACTGCTAGGCCAAATGTAACAACATCTGCCACGCATTCAACAACTTCCTTTTGGATTCCTCACACTCTGTTTTCACTTCCAGCTCTGAGCAGGAGTGAGATATGTTCTGCTGTCTCTCAGATGCCAGAGTGCTGGGAATGTGCCATCCTTCTACTGCAAACTGGGTGAGCTTCAGAGACAGGCAAATTAAGCCAAGCACTACAATAGAAGTGGAGATGAGCTGTCCACAGCTTTCTTTTGGTGACCCTTCCAGACACCTTCTGCCATAGAACTTCTTTCCAGATCCTTGAAAAATACAGTGGCTGCAAAATTACAAATTATGGAGCTGTACGCTGCAAATGTTTACATATCTGCTTAATTTTATATGCTTGAATGTCCCTGAGGCTGCATGAGGGTGTAAAATTAAGCGTACACTGAAGTTTTCATAGGCTCCAGCTTTCTACCTTGCAGAGCAGATGGCATCTCTGTAAGCTTTTTGGAACATTATATTTAGAAACAATTCCATTTGTTATTCAAATTACTTGTTTACTGGGCACAAACAGCATGGTTGGTATGTTGCAGATGTTGAGAAATGGTCCTCTTTTCCAAAAACCTTGTGACTTCACTGGAGAGTGCCTACAGATACCTGAGCAGGACAACCTACCTGAGCTTCTTACTTGAGAATTTGGTTGGGTTTACCTGAAAGCATCATTTATTTTCAAGATACTTCCCTCAATTCCACAGTAAAGTACACTAGTGCCTGTAGCAAATTTAGAAGGTATCCTAATGCACAGGCATTCTTTATGCTTTAAGTGTCTTAGGACAGAACAGTTGAACCATCTTTCTCTAAACTGATATCAAATATAAAAAGGAAAAATTTCTGAGATACAAAAAGTAGATTCAATAATTGTAAGAAAATTTGAATTTCTTTTCATTCCACGAGCACTTACACTTTTCTTAATCAGTTCTAGTGTACAGCAATAGTTAATTGGAAAAAGTAGATTAATAATCACAGCTGTCCGCTCAATATTAAATTTTAAAAGCCAAAATATTTTCCTTCCTTACCCTTTTTTAGAATATTCTTTCCAAATTCAATTTCAAGTCCATGATCAAATTATAACTCAACATGTGTCCTGAGGAAGAAATATTCTTCTGCAATAATTCAGTGAATAAAGGATTCAAGGCACAATTCCCCTGGCAATACTTGTTTTGCAGTGGACAGTTTTCCCCAGCTGATCCTTGTACTTTGATTACACAGCTAAGAGACAGTTTTTCACGAGAGCAATCCTCACCATTTCCCCAAAACCAGACCTCTTTGCAGTGTTTCAGAGTAGGTACACAGAAAACTGAGCAATCTCAAATCAGGAGACACTTCTGATTTATAGGTTTATACACTTATTTAATTAAAAGTATCCCTCTCTTTTGAATCAAATGCCCAATACAGGATTAAGTTTCCCAATTATTCATAACTTGATCAATTTCATTATGATAGTTGAATACTCTCTTCTTCAGGATGAACAACCTGGAAAAGACAAGGCTCCTGGGAGACCTCATTGCACCCTTCCAGTACTTCAAGGGGATCTATAAAAATAAGAGAGAGTGACTTTTTACATGGGCAATGAGTGACAGGTCAATGGGGTACAGAGGAGACATTTAGAATAGATATCAGGAAGAAATTTTTTACTGTGAAGGTGGTGAGGCACTATAACAGGTTGCTGAGGGAAGTTGTGAATGCCTCATCCCCGAATGGGGACGAGGCTGGATGGGGCTCTGAGCAAACGTATCTAGTGAGTGGCATTCCTATCATTGCCTGAGATGTTGAAACTAAATAATATTTAGGGTCCCTTCCAAACCAGGCCATTTTATTATTCTATGATTCATGTCTCTGCACTGGACCACTAAGAAACTTAACATCTCAAAATGCTTTCTACAATTTTATCTTTTGAAGAATTTATATCTGTGATGTAAGATGGTCAAAAAGAAGAGGAATGTCTGACTTTTTTTGACAATAGTTCTATTTGGCTTATTATGGCTTTTAATTTTTTTTATATTAGGAAGATTTTTTTAAAATCTCAGTTGACAGCAAACAGGTAAAAGAACGAAGAGGTATAAATCCAGCTACTGATTATCAGACTTTCAAAAGTGAAAGACAAAACCTTTAAAAGTCAGTAATGCTGATGAAAATCCTCCTGCAAATCTCTGAAACAAACATCAAACAAATTTACATCTAAAACTTTTAATGTCTTCCCTCTTTTCCACCTCTAGCTTCAGTTTCATGTGTGGTTGTTTAAATGGGCAAACATGCTAGACACACTGGCAACTACCCAGGCACTGCATGCTGCAACATTGAAGCTTCTTTTTCATCTTTGCTTGGTTAAAGTGATGTTCACATTTCACCTGAGAAGCCATCATGGATGATTGTCTAACGTGCTCTGGAGTTTATGGCCAGGACTGGTCCCAGATCTTCTGTCTACTTAAGAGGGAGGATTGCATCTCAAGGAAAATATAATATTGCCAATAAAGATAGTGAAAAAGAACAGATCAGCTCCCCTCCCAGAATTTTAGGTGTATTTAAAGCTAGCAACACTTAAAATCTTGATTCTGGCATTCTGTTAGAGAATCACAGTGTTGCAGAAGGGCTGAGTTTGGGAGACATCTATAGAGATCCCTCAGTCCTACTTCCTCCTGAAGGCTGAGTCAGCTGGAGCAGACTGTATCCAGTCAGGTTTTTTAGTATCTCTAAGGATGCAGATTCCACAGCCTCTCTCAGCTTCTGCCAGTTCTCAGTATTTTTCCTTACGTTTATATGAAATTCCTTGTATTTCATTTTGTGCCCACTGTCTCTTGTTCTGTCACTGGGTACAGCTGAGAAGAGTCAGAATCCATATTCCTTACCCCCTGCCACTCTCTGGAGTTTATAGACACTGATAAGATGCCCTTCAGTCTTCTCTTCTCTTGACTAAATAGTCCCAGCTCTCTCAGCCACTCCCCATATGGCAGATGCTCTCATTCCTCTGCCATCTCTTTGTCCCTGGACTCACTCCGTTATGCCTATGTACTCACTGTTTACTGAGGAGCCCAGAACTGGGCACAGCTGTGGTCTCAGCAGCGCTGAGGAGAGGGGAAGGGTCACTTCGCTTGATCTGCTGGAGAGCCTCTTCCTAATGCTAATAAGCCTCTCATTTCAAACTAAATCTCTTAAATTTTTAAGTTTTCTTCCATAACTGTGAAGAACGAATGCGAGGGAGGAAACAAGTAAGCAAGGAACAACAAAAAAAATCCCCAACCCCAAACACAAAAGCCCACAGCAGAAAGGGAAAACAGAGAATGTCGGACAAGCCCTTTGGGCCCAAGGCCAGGGCTCTAATAAGAAATGTATTGACACAAGACTTGTAATAACTTAAAGAGCTGCTACTGCAGATGTTGCCATTTAGCCACCCCTGGCTTTGATTGCACCATTTCTTGTATGGAACAGGATCAGGCATTCGAGGCACAGCTGACACCAGCTATGCTGTTCCTCGTTCTTCTCTGCACTCCAAACTTCCCTTAGCCTAAAGGAAGTCCAGAGTCATTTATTTGCCCTCGGGTATTTGAGCCTGTGGCCCTTGTCCTAGGCAGGTCTAAGAGAATCCGAGAGAAGAGTTTGGCCTTAAGCTGTAGGTATCATGGAGATACTGAAGGAAGGATGGATGCTGCAATCACTTCATCTAGAGAACCAAGCAAATAAGGAAGTGACATTGGAGGAGCAGAACTGGGGGACAACAGAGAGAAAAACATTATTTAGCTAACACATGATCCATTGCAGTAAGAAACGTCACCATTCCGAGAGGCTTTCCGATATTTATAAAAATGCAATAATAGGCTTAAGTGAAAAATGGCATGAGGGTAGGCGTCATGTGATGTCTGTGATAAGAGAAATGTGTAATTGAGCTGGAGTGGAGGTTAAGGCTCTCCCTGCACATGGAGTGCTATTACATTCTTTTCCACTTGGATACCCTCTCCAAGCACACTAATCCATGGATCTGGAGAAGCATAATCTACTGACATCCAATTTTCTGTGATACTTTTTTTCCTGGATAAGCCAATTTGTTGACTGAGAGGTGTGGGTGTTAACTCTTTCCTGGTTAAATGGACTTCAAGAATTAAAGATGAGTTTGTTCACAAGCAATGAGCAAGACTGTGTTTCCACCTGTATTCCTGATGACATGAATAAGTTTCCCTAGGTGGACATTAGAGATAATAGAGATTAGATTACTGCTGCAGGTAACATACAGGTAAAGGAACAAGCACCCACACTCAAAATTAGCTGAAGCAAAGAGAGAGCACTAAGCTAGAATGTTTTTACTCAGATCCATGTTCAGATCTATGCCCTGGAGGACAAATACGGAATTGTAGGCAAAGCCCAATTCAAACACAGATATCCCTTGCTCTTACAAGATGAATGCATTCCTTTTTCCAACCACAAATGCCTTGAAGCTAGGATAAAAAAGGCCATTGTACTTTGCTGGTGCTCACTCTTCCTGGTGCTGACAAAGCTGCATTGTTCTCCCCAGGAGGAGGAGAAGGAAGACTGGGGATCAGGGTGTGGCCAGCACAGCCTCACAGGGAGCGTTGAGGGTTGTTTGCATCCAGTCACTTCTTTGCAAGCTGCAATGAAAATTTTGCAGCTGCTATTGTAGTGGAGAGAATTTGGATCGTAGCTGGTATATTAATACTGCACTCTTCATCCTTACAGTGGGTATTAGAAAACAGTTTTGTCATTTTAAAATGGCTTGATGTATTTAATGGAGGGATCTGTGTGGTGACATTGCCTGTGCAAGCAGGGGCTTGAGTCAGTGACTTGGTTCTTTCATTCCTTGACCAGTGTTTGGCAGATCTTCCTTCTTAAATCGTGCCTGCCTTCTGGAAAGGACATGCAGATGTAGTCTGTGGGGAAGTGAGGTGTCTCCTGCAAAGTCAGTTAGGTGCAATTGGCCTATCTCTGGCACTCAGAGAAGTAGCCCAAGAAGCATTCCTGCCTCTGGCCAGGCCTGATGAATGTCAGTGTAGAAGTCTGTTGAGTGCTGTGTGACAGCACTTTGCATTATCTCCCTCAGAAACCTCAGGACTTGTTTTGAAGTTGAATTTGTGTGGACAAGGTTTCTCCCACACTTTATATCTGCAGGAAGAAAGACATGTTTAAAGGGAGCCGAGAAGGAAAAGCACAGTGATGGGATAAGGGAAGATGTGCTAGAGGCTTTTGTTACAAGTACAGAGAGACCTATTTTGTCACTAGCTGCTCTGCTGACCTACAGGCTCTGGATATCCTAATTCACACTGGTACACAGTTTGATCCAGCTGCAGACATGACAGATAACCATAACCATCCTCACCAGGGAAAAGGAGCACCCATGAACTGGACTTCTCTTCTAACCTCTATCTCCAACGTGGCTGAGTTAATCTGTGTAGAGTGACATTCTCCAAAACATACTTGCTCATTAAAATCTCTTGTAGCTAGTTCCTTTCCAAAAGAAAGTAGCATTTCTATAACCTTCCTTTAAAAACACGTTCACATCTCCTGTTTGGTTAATGTCTGGCTGGGTTTTCCCCTTGTATGTTAACCCCAGTCACCTGATAAAAAGGAATTAATATTCAGATGGGAATTAATGAATCCCACTTCCTCTCACTGAAGCCAGACAGAACAATTTCAGTAATGACTTGCAAAATGGTCATTATTTTAATGTGTAGAACAAGGACATTGACTTGCATTGCCAAAGGGCATGTATCCTACTCTGTTGGGGTTGTACTTTTCCCTTCCATCTCGAGTGACCCCAATCCCAGTATGGACAGCCAGAACAAGACAAACTGCCTCCAGTTTCCTCCACATCCCCCTCCTGTCTTTCTGTGCAGAGATCAGACCCAACCTTCTCTGTTCCTCGTTTGTTCATGGCGTCTCTCCCATCTCTCAGCAGACCTATTTCCCCTCCATCCATAACAGGGCCAAGCCCATGTTTTTTCTCCAGCTCTTGAATCATGACTTTGTGATGGATCACTCTTTAGCCCAGCAGATTTTCCCCTTTTCAGTTCATACCTTTTCCTGCTTCAGGTCCCTAGCCCAGAGAAATGTCTATCTCACTCCTGAAGGTTTCCTGCCTTGGAGGTTAGTCAATTTGTGCAGAGCACAAGTATGTCATGGAGCACACAAGTATTGATGCTTCATCTAACATTTGAAGTCATCAGGAGTCAAAAGAAGGAGCAAATCAGGGAAGGAATAAGTCATGTTTGTGGAGTCTTTTCCTTTTCAATGAACAGCAGACCCAGCCCTCGACTGCATGCCTGCTTTCCCCCTTCCAGGGTGTAAGGGGGGCAGGCTGAAATTTCAGTGCTAAGTCCATCCCATGAGGATGCTGTGCTAACTCTTGGTGGGGGAGGGGCTCGTAATTCTTGCCTGCCTGAAGTTCCTAGTTCTGCTTATTTAAAATTAAATGCCTACTTTCCCATCATGCTTACATGATGGCTTTTTGTCCCTCACAGTTTACTGCTCACTCTCCACCTCCAGCCCTGCACAGGAGACATACACACATCAGTTTGCTCAATGTAAAATCCCAGCTGGAGAAACTACTGTCAGATCAGGCAGATGAATGCAAGAAAGCATTTGCTGCTCTTCGTTTCCTCCTCTGTCTATCTGTGTGCCATCCTGCCTGGCTCAGGAGGGCAGAGGCAGCTACTGATGAAAAGAATGAGACAGATTTTCTTTATTATTCCATCAGGACAGGAGACAGTGAAGCATTTGACATGAGAAAGCATCCCTTGAGGTGGCTGAGGCCTGGCTGGGCTGACACAGTTATGCTTCTCATGAGGAAAAAAACGGAGCAGAAAATAGGGTTGTTGGTAGTTGATGCAGTCGATGAAGAAAAAGGCTTAGCCTGCTGTTTCCTTTCTCTTCATTTCCATACTCATTTGTTAAGGTGGATGGCAACATGTCAGTTTGCATCTGGTCACTTTGGGGTTTCTTTTATCCAAGCATGTCCTTGTCCAGCAGCATCCAGAAAGACAAGGTGGCAGTAGTTGCAATTCTTTATCTTTACACAACAGTTTTCAGGAAAAGGAGCTGGGGTCAAGAACCCAACACCAGATGCATCCGTTGCAAAAAGTCAGTACTGAAGTCAAAGGAGCTGTGCAAGATTTGCACTGCTTATCTGAGATCAGAATATGGACATTCATTATAGATAAAAAACCCCATCTCTTTCTGCTAAGCCAGACAGCTGGTCAAAATTGCACAAACATGTTGCAATCAAAACACATCTCAATAGCTGTGATTTTTTTTGCCTGTGGCCATGCCTGGATGTCACCTCTAAGGGGCAGTGTGTGTGTGTGTGCATCGCGTGGCTGGGATCAGCCGGGCAGGGAGAACCGACTGCCGACATCATTCCGCAGGGTCAAGTTGTTTTCCTGGCTGAGAAACAAGACATAATACATAAAGTTGCTTTAAGGATAAGAATAGCAAACATGCTGTATAAATAATGTAAGGCAAGAAGAAAGTCCAGCATTGTTTAGAATATTTCATGAGGAATATTTTATTGTTGTTAATTGAGGGGTAGAGATTGATCACTGAGAAATCTAGTTCATTACTTAACAAAACCTGGATAAATGGTGTGTCATCTCTCTCTTCTGCTTAGCATTCTCCTTCTGAAACCTTTCTGCTTATGGGAAAAAGAAAAAAAAAGGCATTTCAAAACAGATACAAAGTGATGCCCCAGGACCTCCCTTCCATTCCCACATAAATACATTATAAAACAGAGGCAGACAGGATATAATGCTCTCTCTCCCTCCCTCCTTTTATTTTACTGCCTACCAACATTTTGAAGTTCCTGTTGAACCTTAGCATGTAAACCAGGGGGCCAGAAATGAGGAAGGGAGGAATCCGTCCTGCTGTGCTCCATAGTCCCTTCTCTTAGGACCTGCCATGGTTCCATGCAGCAAAGAATTAGGATGCTGAGCGCTCCAAGCAGGTTGCAGCACTGCTGTCAGCTCCTTTACCGAGAAGCCCTGCCAGCTATCGATCCAGCACGGGGAGTCACCTCAGCGCAACTGTGCCCAGGGCCTGATTCTCACCAGCAGGACAGTTTTGATAACAAGGATGCCTACGTGAGGTGCTTAAAAAAGATATTTGCTGTTAATTTGTTGGGGAAAGAACCAGGGAGAAGTGAAAATCCAGCACATTATGCTAATTTCCCCGCCTCCCCCCCCCCNGCTTTAAACAGAAATACTACTAGAATTAAAATAACAAGAGACTAACTTGGACCTATACTGGGATGCTGATTATATCTAACGCATTGCAGCCACCCTTTGCTGTCTGTGCAATATTCATTTTCCAATTATCAGCACCAGACGAGTAAAGTAAAAGGGCATTGGCTCTAACCTTGTTTTTTTCATGCTGGATCCAATCTCAGCAGCCACAGAAACAAGTGAGAGGGTTCCATCAGTCAGCAAACTATCCCTAAACCACTGAAACAACACTGTGATGGCATTGGGCAGGACCAAGTTGGATGGATACAGAAGAAGCAGGACTCTCCAGAAACACAAAAGATATGCTGAGTCTCCCATCCCCACAGCTGCAGAGATATCAGCCCTAGACTAGAGTCACGCAGGACCACATATGTCCCTGGGTAAGAATTACATGGCCTGATCTTGTAACAGCACAGTAATTTTTAAATGAATCTTGATTTTACTAGCTGTGTTTCAAAAAATCCCCCAAATTTGAATTATCTCCATTTGGTATTTATTCTCAATGAAACATCTTGATTTTAGGTTATCAGCAAGACATTTTTATTTCTGAAATTCCATTTTATTTTAATTTTGTTTACACAATGTCATGATCAGCCAAACTGCTTGAATCTAAATTTTCATTGAACTCAATCCAAACTTTCTTTTACTCTTCAGTTTAGCAACGTTTTTTACCTAATGCCAGCCTGAAAGCATTTTCACCCAAATTTTTCCCACTGGAACTGCTAATACATTAAAGAACAACTATAGCTTCAGTATAACTATAGCTTTCCCTTCTGCACCTACCAGTCACTCAAGCATAGCTGATGTTTTGCAGAGTTGAGGTTTTATTAGGTCTCCAAGACAGACCCTGTCCCTGGACATCTCCTGATACCAGGGGCTCCCAGCACTCTGCAGGACACCACACAAGAAAGAGCATTGGGATTTCTTTTTAAATGGCATCAGCTCATTCTTTTTTAGATTTTTCAGTGCTCTGCAATACAGTTCATTAACAACTGCTTGTGTAAACATTTGAGAGATGACTGCCTGTTTGTGTGGATAATAATATGTGAGACTTGGTTATGAGCAATTTTTTGAGGTTTTAGCATTCTTGGTTTTTTATTCTTTCTTTTCTGAATTTCTATAAGGCTTTAATGAAAATCAGGCCTAATTAAGACTGAGAATGGGTTTTTTTGTCTGTACAGTGATTATTGCAAAGTAAACCCCAGGGTTGTACGGGAGAACAGCTTATTAAGAAGAAATCAAAGTATTTGGATAGTTTTTCTACATATGTCTTGTTCTGCAAAATATTCCTACAACACCAAGGGAAATCCCTGTCTCTGAGCAGCAGCATATGTGTGTTATTGCAGCCATGCTTACAGAAAGATTTACTTTGACTGTCCTTCTTTGGACCTCATATGGTTTCTGAAACATCCAGAGTAGAAGCTGCTGCTCAGAAGCCACAAAATGTGACCTGCTGTGTCACTTTAAATTTTATGTCTAAGGTGAGGTGGGGATCTGGTCCCTGAGTGGGAAGGGGCAGTATGTTTCCCTGCCTTGTCCTGACTTCCCCTACCTTCCATAGGTGTTCCCTGGCACCACTGAGTCCCTGGAAGTGGGATGACTTCTCCTTGATGGGCTGCTTTGTCTCTGCTGAGGAGCGGTCCTGCATGCACCCCACGATCCTCCGATGGCATGTTAGTTTTTATGCCTGTCCCTCTGCACCAACTGTACAGAGAGACTCCAAAACCAGCAGCACTGGAAATCAGGCACACCATGAATCTTATCATATATTTTTTGAGCCTGGATGCTATATTAGGCAGGTAAGTTTGCTTTCAATCTCACAGTTGGCTGTTTGGATACACCTCCAGCTGCCTCATCATAGAATGGCAACACTGACACTTTATTGTGCTTTTTAGAAACGAGTGAAGTCAAATGGTTACAAATAATTTGAACTTTGGGAAGCAAAATCCTTTTTTTTTTTTTTTTTTTATCCTGTGGGCTCAGTGCTGCAGAAAACAGGTAATTCATGATACGACATTATGCTCTTCGTTTGCCAAGTGCTGCAAAGGTTAGATTAAACTGCTTGTGTACAGTGTGTGTGACTGAGCCAAAACACTGCTGTGGAAAATCTGGTCCCTTCTGCTGCAGTGACAGCACACAACTCCACACTTTGGGAGGCCTAATGGTGCCGAGGGTCAGGCCAGTCACCAATGCTCGGCTATGGGTCAGCATTCATGCCTCTGTATTTGCATCTCTTTGTGTGTCCCTTGGGTCCATTTTCCTTGGGTCTAGAAGAATGTCCCTTCTGTGTGTCCATGCATTTGCAGAAAGTGACACAGAGCTGTGGTATTCCCTTCCTCCACCTCTTCTCACTGCTGAAATTGAGAGAATTGTAACAGAGTGATTTCCAGCAGAGAACAGGAATCAAGAGCAAGGGACTGAACCTTCACATGTATTCATGACCACGCACACTTTTATGGACCCAATAGTACTGTCAAGTATTTCATGGGGCTTTCTATCAAGGACACTATATAACAATAAGTTGTATTGTACTGCACTTTCAGTGAATATATGAGGTAATTGGTGTGCAGTTTCCTAGACTAATACTGAAGATAGGCATCTGTAGACAGAGAAAATGAAGTTTAAAAATCTCTTTGCTGACTGTGTTCCCCCAGCTGGAAGAGCAAAGCACAGCCAGTAACAGCCTTAGATCATATGTTCTTAACCCTCTCCAAACCTGGGCCACATTCCTTCGCTGCTGCCCTGTCTTACTAGGACAGAGATCGGGACTGGCTTAATTTAGCAGTGGAGAGAGGGATGTACAATTACACTCCCTGCCTCTTTCTTAAGTCCCCGAAGAGGCTTGCCCCCTTTCCATAGTGCTAAGCTGAGATGTAAGCCTCAGGACACCAGATGTTCAGCACATAGATGGCCAGATGAGGGACAAGTCACTGCCACCCTGAGTCATGATCCAGGCTGCTGCAAAAGACTGGCTATGCCCAGGCAGGAAGTCCCTCCAGTAGCTCTCAAGGGCTGTATAACATATGCTGTCATGGTCAGTCATGGAGCACTTGAGGAACAGAAAGAGCTAAGCCTGCAACTCTCCTCTGGGCAGTTTCCCCAGGCCACCATGGGTAATACAGGAGATGTGAGCTGCAGATTGAGAGCCACCCTGTACTTTCTCTGTAGCTGCATTCAAACAAGTTTTTCATCACAGCAACCATAAATGATATCTCTTTTCATTCAAGGCCTGATCTGTTAATCTGTTGTCCATCTACAGTCAGCTGGACCATGTAGTTCAGCTCTTCTGGGCTTGGTGTAAGTCATTCTTGAAACCAGCCTTTGGCAAAGTGCATGGCCAGGAATCCTGCTCCTAAAGTGCTGGATACACACTGCTGAGCTCAGCTATGAGGAATGCAGTATATTTTCATTCTTGTTCTTTTTATTCTGTGAGCCATCACAGAGCCATTTCATTGAGATGTGGAGTCCCAAATGTCCAGAATGTGATTAGGTTGAGTCATCCTTTCATAAAGATTTCTTTATTAATATTATTATTTCTAACATTTACCCACTTAACCGCAAACAATGATATTTATGGGGAGCATGTCCATCCATACATAAATATTGCTGCTAATATGCCCAGAGACAGCCACTTTCTAGGCAGCAGGATTTTAAAAATGTAGGCAGTGTATTAAAGCCCGCCCATAGTGACTTATCCCCTAACTTAATTACCACAGGACAAAGTCATGCTGGCAGTTCTGCCATGCTCACAGTGGCCAAAGAGCAACTTACAGTGTTAGTAGCACTGTGTACCATGGTAAAATTTTGCTCAAGACAATCTATCGCCCATTGCTGCCAGGGCTAGTTATGGATTCAGGTCACCTACCCACATGTGGGAATGTGAACTTGCACACCACTGGAGACCCTGGAGTTTTATTTCCACTGCACTGTGCATGCAGGCCCATCAGAGAGTGTCATTTCATGACCAAGTGACAGAACAAGTGAAAAGCACAAAGAAAAATGACTTGAAAAATGAGGGTAGAACTGTGACTCGCAGAGACTTGTCCCTCATAATACAGGGATGAAAAAGACAGCAGTGGAATTTTCAAAGCAACATCCTGAGAAAAAATGAAAAGGCTCTGCAGACCTGGATGCAGCACTTCATGGCAGAGCAAGAAGGGACAGCACATTGTAAACTCTCTGAAGGCAAGGGCAGTCTTTGTAGTCTGTGTTTGTGTAGCACCTTGCAAAACAGCGAGCCAGTCTATGACCTTTCTTCCTGGGTGCTACTCTAAAGCAAAGGCTACTAATAGGTTAGGTAAAATCATAAACAGAAGCAAGTGTGTTTGTCAGTCTGCCTCCCTATAAAAAGGTTGTATAGCTACTCACTAGCAATATAGCAACTGTGGTGTAATAAGAAAAAATAGATACACAATATTTGGCATCAAATCTTTTTTTTAAGACGGCCGCAGTATTACAGTCTAAATCTCTCTATATATCCTATTGACTATTGTCCTCTTCCATGTTATTGTTTAACCATGTCTGAAGACAAATGTTTTATATTAATTCTGATTTCCCTTAAATTGCCTTATTTCATGCTATCGAGCAAATTAATCCACTGAATCATGGGCAATTCTTTCTATTGGGTAGCTCATGTTGCTCATTATTCATCTCTGAAGGAGTGAAAATCCTTTATGTAACTTCATGCTTTCTTGCTTACAGTATTCCCTGTAAATACAAGAAGCTGTTTTTCTTCAGACATTTGCAATTGGGTTGGGAGCTGGCTGGAAATTGCCAGTGTAGCAAAGGAACCCAGAATGGAATCCAGAAGGAATCTAAAGTCTGTTCTGCAGGGAAGTTTACTCTAGGATTGCATTGGGCCTGAGGAAGCCAGCGCATATGTTCCTGGTGTATGCACGGGAGCTGCATTCTGTCTGCCTTGAACTTTGTGTACCTTTTCTCAGCAGAATATGACCAAATTCAAAGTTTATTGCTGGGCAGAATGTCTCAAGCAGAGTTGTAATATCCAGTAAGGACTGTCTGGTTCCCTGGGAATCTGGAAGCCCAGTTACATCAAAATTGAATATTTTTTAAACTTCATATTTTGGCAAAGAATAGTCTGGAATACCTGCAGATTGCAAAACATTTCAAAACATTCGCATGGATTAGCACTAAGTATTACATTATCTAATATAGTATGCACTTTGTACATCTCTATATATCTATACTATTTTTATATAGTACACCTTTCAGGGTCCCAGTGTAAGTCACATTCCCAGCATATTCCCAGTGTATCCTCTGGCTTCCCCCAACACCCGTGCTCAAGAGGCAGACCTAGCACTGCCCTCAGGCATTGATTGTTGCAGAGTGGATGTGGCCCTGCAGAAGGAATGGCTGAGTGGCCAGAAGTTTGGCTAGTCCTTATCCTACATGTCCACTAATGCACAGCAGATGATGGCACGGGGAAGAAAGGATTTTGTGCCATCATATGACTGATTTGAAGAGTGCTCAGAGGCTGTGGGTTGCCTGTGGATGCTGCAGCCACACACACATTTATGCATGTACGTCACTTCTGAAGATACTAGTTTTGTCTGATGTAGAGGCTCTTGGTCTGGGCTGATAGAAGGTCCCCTCCTGAGAGGGAAGTGAGTGACAGAGGGAATTAAGCTCCATCACTTCTCCTGGAGGTAGAAAAACTTTTGAAGAGCTAATTTATTATCTTTTTACTTGTTTTAGCAAGACAGGGCTGTGTTTTCATCCTTGAAGACTGATCTTGCTCATTCAAAAGGAAAGTAAATATCTCTTTGAGCTATACTTGTCTCCCCTACTTCCTTGGCAAGAGACACCTGTAAAAGAAGAAGATAAATAATGCGTCAAACATGGTCTGGAGAGGATTCAGTTGAGCAATTTCTGGCTTCCTCTGCCTGTCCTCCAGCTGTTGTGCCCCTAGTAACTTCAATTGCTGTACACAGACTTGGCCTGGCTGCAGCTCCATTCAATTGGATCTATGCTTCCAAATATTTTCCTGATGTAACAATATGGCTGGGCTAGGACTTCAAACTTCTTCTCATATAGACTGGGAAAAATATATAGTAACTATTTCTGTACTCTGCTATGAACAAACATTTAATACCTGTACGTAAAAGATTTCAGTTAGGGCACTGGATCAGCAAACTGCTTCTGTGGGTACCAGAGTCCTGTGTGTCAGGTTCTTATGCACCTCATCACATACTTCCATGGCTTGGCTTGCCCAGGAAGGGGAGCCCTTAAATTCTAACAGCATTTATCAAAATTTTGTGTGATTGCTAACACAGCTTGTCCATAACTTTGCCCTGAAAATTCCTTTATGAAAAAAATTACATTCAAACAAAGCTGAAAGGTGTCTGCTTTCTGCAGAAATTTCCTGTTATTTGTCAAGAAGAAGCATATGAACAAGTTCCAGCAGTCTGCATTCTAAAATAGTGATGTCCCACACAAAACCTGTTGTTCTCTAGCTTGCCCTGGGCTGAGATCATGCTTATAACAGCAGCAGAGCCACATCCCCACAGCAGGATCAGCATGGAAAGTGGCAGCAGGACACCATGAGACTTGGAATATAACCATGGAGCCAAAGGGACAGAGTAGAAGGGGGTGGGAGATATTTAAACCATAACCGCCAAAGATGTACTTTAGAATGCAAATACTCAGGAGTTGAAACTTCTCTAAAAAAGATAAAGGGAAGGTTCTTAAAAGCTTCTACAGGAAGAAGATTAATTTCAGTCACCACTAATGACTATATTAAATGATGAATATATTCTGTTAACATAATTACTGTTTAGAAAATGGATTTCACATTGTTTTTCTGTGCACTTCAAACATAAAATATTAAAAATCACCTACACTTTCTAAATTCCTGGGGATTTTCTAGTAATAGAGAGTAGGGGTGTGTGTTGAAAGATATGAGACTTTAGCTGGACCTCTGACTAAGTCTGGTGATCTGTGATTTTCCAAAGCTGTTTACTCGCTGGTGTTAACCAATAAAATCTGATGACTCTTTCCCTGTCATTTTGTACAGGAAATCTCTCCATAAATCCAGTGACTAAAGATTTGAGGTCAGTTTTTAGGAGTGGCAAAAGAGACGTGGCTTCTCCATAAACTCCACACTAGCAATAAATACTGCTTGGTGCATAAATTCACAGGACTGCAGTTAATGTGCTCCTCTCAGCTGTTCAGTGGATTTCATCAGTTAAAATATTCTACTCTCAATATAAACAGGTAACACCATTCATATCTGCTGAAGATCATACATGCAGGGAAAGCATGCATGTAATGTAATGTCAAACATTTCCAGGGAGCAGAGAAGTCCTGAAAAATTTAGAAATGTCCGTTTCAATGAGGGAGCTAAGCAGGACAGATACAGCAAATTGTGTCATGAATGGTAATGAAACATTTGAAGGAAAGACGAAATATCTTTTGTTTTTTCGCAGTTTTTTAAGACTTCTTTATAGCTGACAGCTGTGAGGCTGAAATATTTTTGTCTTTAATACATGTTATTAAATTAAAAGCTTAATTTTGAAGAAACATTTGTTATAAAACCATTTACACTTGGAAATTTTTTAATGTCTTAAGATCAAAACACAGTCCTTTCCACAACTGGATTATAGATTGATTACAGTACACCAAAAAAAGGCAAATAGATTGATTCATAGCTGTTTACATGCCTGTGCTTACAAACCACATAGTGCATGTGCATTTGCTGTTAGTATGATTAATAATAATATGCTGATAGTATTAACTGTACAAAAAACCTTTGCAACACAGGGACCTGACTGGAACATTTTAGAGAACAATCAGGGACTGAGCAAAGAGTGGATTGTGCTACACTGGGATGTGCTGTGACTGACGAGGGCATTTTTCCATGTGTTTCCCTTGAATGGTAATTTCTGAGATTTCTTTTTAAATGGAGATTCTTCAATCTTATTACCTGCTTGTTCTGCTCTGGAGGCAGACTCATTGCTTTTGGGAAATTATTGCTTTGGAGTCATGATTTAGAAAGCTGGAGATTTAAGAGCAGAGAAGGAGGCAAAGTTGAAAGCTTAGAGGCAAATGCAAAAGAAGTTACAACTGAGGTGGAAGAGGGTGGCACTGCTGGTAAACTTTGCAGATTAAATAAACATCTCTGGCATGATAAGTGATGCTAATAAGGACAGAGCATTCCTAAGGCAAGATCTGGACTGCTTGGTAAGCTGGATTCTTTTAGAAAGCTGGTGTATACACACAGCCGCTGGGAAGGTCACAGACATCACAGACACACAGTCCAAGAATGCAGGGTATATTTTCAGTTTCAGACTGAGAACTGGAAAGCAGAAATTCTAGAAAGGATATAGGGACTATTTTGGATGAATGTGAGTTCCCATTGTGAAGCTGGTCCTACAGGGACTGATGCAATCCTTGGGCAAGTAAACAAAGATATTTAGTAGGGCTAGGGAGAGGTAGTGCTCATGCTCAGACATCAAGAAAGGATTCAGAAAATTGGAAAAGCTCTACAAAAAGAGCCTGAAAGAAACTCTGCCTTGCAATAAGAGACTTAAAAGCCCTTACAACTATTTTCTAGGTTATCCAATGGAAAATTAAGAAGTAATTTACTGAGATGTACAAGCATCAATATCGTGAGGAAATTTCTGATGCTGACTTTCCTGTATGGGAAACAAACTGCAGCAGAAAGGAAGATATACAAATTATCAGGAAAAATATCTGTTCTGTGGGAGCTGTTTGTCCCCTCTGTGCAAGTGTGTGTTTACCTCTGTTATCATGGGAGACAGGCTCACCTAATGAATAATCTCACTATTATTGCTGTAGGTAAGAGCATGAGTAGGGGTTACTTCAGGGAAGGTGACCTGCAGTAATTTTTTCCCTTGAGGTGAACTGTTCAAATGTTAAAGTCCATAGAGAGGTCTGAGGGCTGTCAGCTGAGGCTGG
Organism: Serilophus lunatus; assembly: GCA_013399895.1. Lineage (NCBI taxonomy): Eukaryota > Metazoa > Chordata > Aves > Passeriformes > Eurylaimidae > Serilophus > Serilophus lunatus. The sequence continues at coordinate 2,204,773 of VXBA01002855.1, forward strand.
CCACATTTGGGTGAAAGATATGATGCATTTATTTCTAACAGGAAGGGTTAAATATTTAGGTCAAGTTATCTAGAGATGTAGAGGGTTCTCCATTATTTGCAGTCTTCTAATCAAGACTAGGTGCCTTTGTAAAAGACACACTAATTGTTCAAACAGAGGTTAAAGGTTCAACATGGAAATTCCTGGATGAAATTCTGTGGCCAGTTAGGCTAAATGGTCGTAAAGAACCTTTCCTGGCCTTTCACTCTATTGATCTGCAAAAAGATGAGCAGAGTACTGATAGGCAACCAAGAGCTATGCAGTTCAGATTGAGGATATCAGGGACGAGGTTATTAAATTTGGTGGAAAAGGTAAAAGAAATTTACATAGAAACCTGACCAAAATTTGAGGCTTTGATTTGAGGCTTAGTGAAGCATTCAGGGGACGATGTGGGGCATTCTGAGAGAATGGGGAGGTATAACTGATACAAATAGCATGCAATGGAGTGACAGGCAGCTCTTGAAAGATGAAAATAAGTCCACACTGGAGGAAATGTCACTGCTGATTTGGGGTGGGAAATCATGTGCCAGTTCTAACAGAGGAAGGAGGAGAGAGTTATTTAGCCAGAAAGGTGAGACAGCCCTGGGGGAGAGGGTGCAGGGATAGAAAGTCTGGGCACTGTGGAGAAGTGTGACAGACAGTCGAGGAAGGTTTGAAGGATACTTGCTTTGGAGAGGTACAGAAGTTAGCAGAGCATGAGCCTTCATTCATAGAGCACACATTTGACTTTAATATCAGTATTACGTGACGGCATTATATCCATGCTACTGAGGAAAAAACTAGGCTCTACACATAATATAAAAGCTGTGCATTCCATTTTAACCACTCTATGATCAAAAATAAATTGTACAGTCATCCTATTCCAGACTACCAGACTCATGGCTGAATAGTTAGAACTGAGCAAGTTAGGTAATTTATCACTGAATATAAATGAGACTTATAAGATAAATGACATTTAGTGACATTAATTAACTGATTAAATTAAACCTGATATTTTAATCAGAATTTGTTTATGAAAAGCTCTGGATAAAAAAGAAATGGAGTTTAAACTAGTTACTTTTTAAATTACAGTTACCATAACAACTTCTTGTGATATCAATTAAAGGTGGTCTTTCCTTTACATTATTTTTAGAATGAGTTACCATAACAACAGAACGCTGCTTCATTTGCAAAGAGTTAAAATATGTTGTTGTTCTTTCAGAAACAATCAAAATACAAGTGGGATGCCAGGATTTAATACTCCAGAATCATTGCACAAACAGCATTTTTCAAACACCTTACTTGTTTGAAAAGTGGCATGAGAGACTGATGGATCTTCTCCAGTGTGACAGGCTCAAGATGTTCCTTGGTTGCTCAAATCAGAAAGAGATTATTTATCAATTGGAGAAGAGTGGGGCTGTCAGGCACCAGAGGTATTATGAGCTGTCAGATCTACAAGGAAAAACGAAGCAGTAGCAAATAAATTCACCTAGCCCCCAAGTGTTTCCAGAGGGCAGGCAGGAGAGTGTCTCTCAGAGCTGAGACAGTGACCCTCTGCCTTCTTCACACGGATCTTTGATGAAAGGAGAAAAATGCTGAAAGGTTACTCCAAGGACCTTGTCTTGACTGTGCCAGGCCATCTTGGAGGTCAGCACTAGCATCCTATTCTATCTTTGGCTATTCTCCTGTGACATATTTTCTTTTATGCAAGGTCAACATCTGTTGACAGAGTGCAGCCTTGGTATGAACTGCCTACATGGAGGACTGGATGAAGTTATCCTTTTGGCCCAGGCTCATAAGAACCTCCATGAGACAAAAGCAGGAGTAACATTACAAGTTAGATGTGTCACAATGGCCAAGATTCAGAAAGGGTGCCATATGTGCTTGTGTATGTTCACCATAAAATTAGCTAAGAACTTAAACTTGTGGTCCCAAGCCTGATTTTAACATTACTATTCCTCTAACTTACCTCCAAAGTGGAGGTAACTAACAGCTACAGAACTGTGCAGGGTCTGTACAGATGGAACTGTCCTCTTTTGCAGAGCTGGATCTTAGAGATCTCATTTACTAGTATGTAGAGAAAGGAGAGGCCTTTAGACGCTTTGAGGTCTTTCAATGTACAAAGAAAATGCCTTGAAGCAAAAAGGAGCCCATGAGACACTGGAGTAAGGTGCTTCTTATAGCCAGGATCCCATCTGCAGTCCAGATTCTAGTTTACAAAAGTAAAGTGAGGTGGATGTAAGCTTCTGTGCTTGCTGCCCTGTTGAGATTGCTATTCATGAGAGGACACTGCAACATAAATGCAGTCCCTCTTATTCAGCTGTGGCTTCCAGTGGATCTGTGGGATCAGAGGTATCCTAGGCTGTTATCAAACAGTAGAAGAAAGCAGGATGTCTGAAAGCACAAGCTGCTTCCACCCCATTTACACACTTCCCCATCATACTTGCACATTGACTGCAGAGGAAAAGGAGACTCATACTGGATTTCCATTGTTGCCATTTGACAGACAAGACAAAAACCAGCCATAGCCATCTTGCATTGTTCTGCAGTGACCTTTTGTCCAGGCAAAGATGTGCAGATGATAGCCAGAAAGCAGGAGAGGGAACCCTGCATTCCTGGTTTGATTATGATCCTCTTACTTAATGAGTTTTCAAGAGGAAGAGGAGGAGGAGTGGGTACACAGGGGAATTTGCTTGTGCTCTTGTGTCAGGCTTATTTAATTAAAAGACAATAAAAATGTCAGCTGCTGCAAGTTGCAATCTCGATCCTCTTCCTCTCCCCCTATCTCCCTTCCTTCTTCCTTCTTTCAAAGCAAATAGATAAGTCATGAGGAGGAGGGGGGTGTCAAAGGACAGGACTGCTGGAAAATGCCAGCTTGTACTGATTTATGTTGGACTAACATAAATGTGAGAGGCCTTAAAGCAGAATCTGTCTCCTCTCAACAGCAGCTCCAAAGTCATAGTTTGTTTGTCCCTTTCAGGGGTACACTAGATTTAACTTTGGAACAGCTTCCTTCCCACGAAGGATGTCTCTTGTAGTGGCACCTGCTTCAGGGACAATCCCAGCTGCTCCTCATGGCTGCTCTGACACAGTCCAGATATCTTCTGTGTGTGCTAGTTGCCCATATAGGCCAAAATGGGCTGGCTGCCTTGGTGAAGGTTGTAACATGTGTTATGCTAGGAACAGGTCATTTTCCCAAAGTAGACAAAGGTGTGCTCATAGAAAAAACTCATCTGGCTGAGCTTTGTGTGCTTGTCATCAGCAGCAGGGAGAGTGGCATGAAGATCTAGGACTGAGGTACAGCCAATCTGTAGCAGAGGCCAAAGCAACTTGCCCAGCAAGGTTGCCTCTAACCTTCTGCAGGAATCTGAGTCTATGGAAAGGCAGAGGAAAGCTTTACATCTAACTCCCATTCCTTGAGATCATCTTATGTTAGACTTTCTACCCAGCTGGGCCACACTGAACATGTGACTAAACACAATTTCATTATTTGAAGAGAAATTGAAGGAACGTATCATTTCAGATATCGTTTACCAGCTGGTTATCCTTCACTCAGCAAGCCTAGGCACTGGGTAGTTGGTGCTATGGGGCAGAAATGCTGTGAGAAAGGCTAAAGGCAGAGTATAAATGTCAGAAATTACTAACTCATGTCCCTGCACTCATTCAACAGACAGGATTTCCAAAGAGGCACTTATAATCCAGAGCCTTTTTGTTTGAATACACTGTTCCCATTGAATGGCAGCCATCCTACCTGGCATTAGTCAAAGTTTGCATTCGCTGAAGCTGGTACACTCTTTTCCTTGGGGTAACTTGTCATGGTTTAGAGCTAGGTGTCTGGGGAGCCCACCTGTGAGCAGAGTTACCCCCTGATGGACTAAGCATGCAGCCTCAGCTGAGTCCTTCCCCAGTTTCTGGGCAAAGTCAGATCTTCAGTGATCCTGGTTCCCTGAAGCTGAAATCAGTGGCGAATGACTGCAGTAGATGTGGCAGTGGTGTGCCAAACACAAAAATGATTGTGCTGTACAGAGAAGAGCTGAAGTACCTGTCATATCAGTGAACGCATTAGCGCTCATCCACTCGATTTGTATGAATTTGGTCTGTATAGAGTCCTGCAATGTGCTAATCTTCATAGTCCTAAGTACGTTCCCTTTTTCATCCTCTCATCAGCTCCTAGGAAAGCTAGCTGCATTGAGAGTGGATTGTCTTACTACTGCAAAAGGGAAAAGCATAAGAAGATGGAAATAAATGTATTGACAAGTGAGACGAATAAATGTTCCTCTTGCCTGCACTATATAGAGGTGTTTGACATACCAAATTATGACATAACTGTAGGAGTAATGGTTGCAGCTGTTGCCTTTGTAAAATGATCTGCAATACCACATGCTAATAAGTCAGACAACATGTCTAAGTCATTTTATACGGTGCCAGAAAACTAATCTCATGCCATGCATGCACAGTGCCAAAAGTGGTCATATCACAGCAGTAAGATCAGTTCTGGAGTAATCACATCCTTAGGAAAAAATCCTCTGTGTAATACAATGAAATCCCACTTAAACAAGTCAACCTTGTGAATCTATTAGAGCAGCATCCCCAGAGTACTGCTACCGTAGCTTGCTTCTAGCACAAAGTAGAACACTCATGTGTAAAAATAAAGACAGGAGCAGAATATTTACTCAGGTGAAAATAGGCTTCTTTTGTGAATCCTTGTGGGGAGAGAGAAAGAAGAGCTGCAGTTGCCATGAGAAGGATATCAAAACCTAAAATCCCTTGTATGCAACCAATCTGTCAGACTGGTTCTACACCCCTAATTCACCTTGTCCCCTGGAGGAATAATTTTTGAGCTAAGATGGGGGATCATCCCCCTAATCTAAAGAAGTTCAAGCCCTTGCTGCATTTTACAATTCATGCATTCATCTTGAATAGGAACAGGATGTCACAAAGTCCTGAGGCAGCTTTGCAAATCTTACCATTTAGACCTACAAATTCTGGATTATGTTTTTCGCTATGTACTTTCCATTAGTTCTAAATACCACCTTTGAAAAAGAGGCTTTTGACAACTTGCTTCTAAGTATCAACATACATAGGAATTTAAGAAATACATGAGAACTGTCTATTTATTGGATAATGAAACCAGCCTCACTAATTCAGCCGTGCAATACAGACAGATGTGATTTCAGTAATACCTGGGGTTTAATAATTGCAGCATGTTAGGGCACATCTAAGCTTCCAAATCACAGCAGGTTTTTGTATATCTGTGGGGAACACTGTCCAAGTGTATCTATTCCTTGTTTTTCTTTCACAGAATGATATTTATTATATCTATTTGCTGTCACAAAGCATAGGAGGAAGTTAAAAAAATAAATAAATAAGCACGTTGGTCAGATATCCTCAAGGTCTCTTAAACAGCTGCTGAGCTTTCCACTTCCAAGGAAAGCTGGGTCATTTGAAAAGATTGAAGCCAAGCCATTCATGGGACTCCTTTTCTCAGTAGGAGGAATAGTTTCCTAGGCAGAGACAAGCATGCATCCGCCAGTACTTGGAAGCTCATGCTCTTGTTGCTAGTCTGTCACTTCCCAGTTGGTGGTTTGCCGTTCAGCCTTGGGGCAGTAGCATGGGAAGAGAGTATTGCCATGAAAAGAATGCTGTACTCTTCTCCTATTCCTTTCCAGTTTCAGACTGGCCAATGAACTGCGTGCTGTTGTAGAGGATACACAGGGCCTTTCAAAATATCCTGGGCTCAGCATGGGCAGTCCTGTCTTTTGCTTCCCTTTCCTCTGGTGCTCTGCAATCCTGATTGATCACCATATAAACCATAGAGATCTGGGTAGATCTTTGAGGCAGGAACCTTAGTAGGTCTGGACGTTTTTCTGCCTTGAGAAGTACAACCTCTCTATCCATGGTCTGTTTGCAGGGATTTCAGGGCAAATTCATCCCAGTCCAGTGAACTGTTAAAGGACAAACACAATTTATCTCTTTTTACCCCAGTATATTCATTGATCTCAAGAAACTGCCATCCTGTCCTAGTAAGGGTGCACAGAGTATGAAGACAGGTGAGGCAGGTTTCCAAGGAAAATGCCATACAAAGCAAATGCATTCCCACAGAGCTTTAGCACATGCTATTTCCACAGTGGGTTTGGTAACATGTGATAAAGTAACATGTGATTTAGGACAAAAAGGTTTAGGAAAGGTTCCCTATGTAGGAAGAGATGATATATTTGCCCAGTGGGTCGCACAAATTCTGTTTTGCCCACGTAGCTCCTGAATCATCTCTAAAGCTGTGTATAGACTATAGTGGAGATTTCAAGCTTCTTGGTAGTCCTGCTGGAGAGATGACAGTGCTATCCCAGAAATTCCCCTAGGCAGATGGCCTCTAAAAACCAGAAGTCCTACAAATGCATTGGAAGGATGTTAATCAGTTTTGCATGCAGTAAATAAAAATGTGCTCAGGATGGAACATTTTGAGGCTTAGTCACTGAAAACAGCTTGAAGTTATCTATTGGAAAAGATTTTTGTTTGAGGGCCAGGACAATGGCTGAGAAAGATCAGATCATTTTCAAAAGTGAATAAATCTACTTGTACAGATTTTTTTCTTCCTACCCCTCTTTTGCTCATTACTCATTTTTCTGTCACTTTGTCTGTTGTCTTGATTTACTATAGCTTTTCCCAAAGCAAATTTTCCAAGAGAATGTCAGCTAATTAATTATTGTTTCAACATCATTTTTATCCCAGACCCTTGACCTCTTGGCAGCTCTGCAAAGCATTCTGATGCATTTCATTTTTTCTTAATAAATATTTCTTTCAAACAATAAATTGGGAAACAAGATAAAGAATGTATTGTCTTTAAAAAAGAAAAAAGACAGAAGAGGCAAGTTAGAAGAAAAACCACAGGGCAAAATCACTAAACACAGATCAATGCACTAGGTTGCATGAAAAAGTGGAATGGCAGGCTCTGTACCCAGTACAGAATAGAAGGGAACATGTCCAATTATATTACTTTACTATTTCTTATAATTAACTGTATTTTATTGGCTTTTATTTTTTGATCCCCCATGTGAGTGTACATGCTCTCTCTGGAGTGGCATCGTTTATCTTTACCCTGGTGAGGAGAGGATCATTCCTTGCTGAGGCTGACATACCAGCGCAGCACTGCAAATTAGTGATAGCTGCCATCCACCAAGTGATGGGTCTGGCACTTTCCTTTGGAGGCCTGACCAGCATCCCTCTTCCACTTGCCTCTCTGCCTGTCCCCAAGTCCTGGCCAAAGAGTGCAAACTCCGATCATAGAGCTCTTCTCTTGCAGAACCTGGATGGAAATCAGCTCTCTGCAGCCATAGCAACATCAGTGCCAGAAAGAGGGGAAGAATTGAAGAATCGAGGCATCCTCAAGGTCTCAGAACTACATTTTGTTGTCTAGGATAAAGTGATGGTTTTATGTCCTTGACCCAGTTTGATGAGAGAGAAGATACCTCTCAAAAGATTCCAATGATCTGGATAAAGTACTGTATGCTAGGGAGTAGAAGGCATCAAGTCAGGACACTGATGTCTGAATTCAGCCCTGAAAGGCAGTTTCTTTGTGGAACCAATTGTACTGCCTTGACTGCATTTTACCCAGATTAAAGGTTTGGTGCCACTCCAGCTCTCCTCTAGCTGCTTGTCCCAATACCCATACTCATAACTGCCATGCAGGTGTCTGGCTTTGCTCTTTCAGACCATCCCGGATCAGTTTGTTTCTTCAGAGGGTGTTTTTAACCAGGTTAGTTAATTTGACTAGATTAATCAATTTGACTTGATCTGAAGTTCCTCACGGATCTGCTGAGGCTGGGACTGTCAACCTCCCCTAATTGCCACACGTCCTGGGTTCCTGTGCTGTTGAAGTGGATCCAGCACTCCTCTGGAAAGCCGCAGATATCTTTTGCCTTTATATCTTTGCTGGAAACTGCGGCAAGGGGGAAGGCATGAGAAGACAAAGCAAGGTTTCACAAACTGTGGTCACAGTGGTCAGGTGATATAGAGAACAGTCCCTCAGCCAAAACAGAAGGCCCTGAGCCAAGCTTTCTGGATCCTATATGTCAGTTCTCCTATACATTTCCTGGAGGATTTTGAAGGAATCATTTCAGCTAAATTGGGCATTTGCATCCAAGTAAAGTAGCTTCATTTTCAGAGGTGCTGAAAGCTTACAGCCTCTGTTCAAAAAGGAAAGGTTATGAGTGTTTTTACAGGGCAGGAAATGCCTGCCCTTAGAGCCCTGGTTTCCTCATATGGTATTTCTTTGCCTTTGCTTTCCACATCTGTAGACTAAGGAGAGCAATAGCTAAATCGAAGGGCTCAGAGAGAGTTAATTCAGTAATGTTTGTAAAGATCTCTAAGATCTCAGATGGAAGCCACTATAGAAATGCAAAGTATTATTTTATGAAGATCAGTTAGTAGCACTTCATCATTTCAAATGGCACCAATTATACACAATGTACATTGATATATACACTCCATTTTCATAAAGTGCTGCTGCATTTGATTCAAACTTACTTGCAGTCTGATAACTAAACAGATATTAATAATGCCAAAAAGAAGAAAGTTTTGCATAGTCTATCATTTGTAAAATTATTTTCCAAGCATTATTTTGTATACACTGAATGCCAGATTCAGTGGCCTGTGCACAGGGCTCTTGTACTGTGCTGGTGGCACAAAGCAGCCATATCTTTGTGTCACCAAGGTGACAAAAGGAGTGTAAAAGCATAAAATGTGTTTACCAGTGAAGCTGGCTCTGGATGGAGGTAGGATCTTTTCATGTCCTTTTAAATAGACTAATTCTTACCTAAAGAAGTCACTAAAGCTTTCTGTAAAAATGCCTCAATGGATACTTCAAATTAAGACCATGCATATAATCTCCTGCCCATTTTCAGTATACAACAACATAATTTATCCAGATTCAATAAAAATACCTAGGAATGCCCCCCTCCTTCCCTCACATGAAAAAATAAACACCGTTCCTATAGCTTTGCTAGTCCTTTCTTTTTCAGACTGTGCATATGGCATCACTAAAAAAAGCAATAGACTCATACAGCTAAACTCAGATGCCGTGTGCAATTTTGTGTGTCCAATATTCATTTCTCTGACAAAATACTGGAAGGCAAGCCATGAGTTATTTTTTTTATCCCCTCACCTCTGTCTCTGAGAGTTGTGTCTATATTCCCCTACTGTATCCTCAGCCCTTCCAATTGCTTTAGAAGACTTGTGATATTTGGTTCTCTTTCTTTCTGTCCCTCAGCTGGCACACTGCAGAGAAAAACCCACAGGCATCATAAATGCTGAACAGCTTGAGAACTTGAGCCAGTGTGTCCCAGTGTCTTCTGAATGGACATAGGTTGGCCTTGCTAATCTGCATTTAACATTGTAAACACACCTGTACAGTCTCTGCTGTGCTCATACTCTTCAATACTTGAGGACAGAGGTGAGCCAGCCCTGCACATCACCTGTCAGAATTTTCCTATTGTCAAGAACAACTAGACCTACCCCTGTCCTCAAAGAGCAGGGAGGTGTTCAGGATGGGGTCTAAGGAAGGGGATATTCCTTCACATACCACTCGTTTATTCACTGGCCCAGCAATGACTTAATCCTAGGCCAGGGCTTTAGCTGACCCAGCACATCGTGGCCTCCCTGCAGGTGGGAGCTGCCCCAGAACTCCCTGGAAGCTACATTTAGCTGCAAAATCCCCGTGCAGCCCCTCTGCCTCCTGAGTGCTGGCAGCACTGTGCATCAGAGCTCTGAGCAGCAGCTGTGTTGGAGGAGGGAGGTGAGGTGTCTGGAGAGGGTTCCAGTGTTCTGTGAAGACATTTGCAGGTTTTGCAACAAGGCACCATCCCTTGCTAGTGCAGGAGGCAGTGAGAAGATGATGTTTGTATGTCTCTGCTGGAAGTCTCTGACCCTGTGTTCTTAAAGACACAGACAGCAAGCACAGAGGGCACTGGCACCCTGCTGACTTGAATTTGCAGTTCACTTGAGCTCAGTTTCAAAAAAGCCTTTCATTTGAGTACGTAACATATCAACTTCTCCGGTACCTTACATGCAATTTAAGAAAAAAACACTCACAGCTCTGTAACCTCTCACAGTGGTTCAGACAGTCCCAGGCTTCAGAAAATATCTGGGAATGCATGAAGAAATTATATTTTTAAATTAATGTATTTTCATCAGGCTCTTTCTGCATCTTAGAGCTGTGCTGTTTGTGAATCTGATCTATTTGAGGACAGCTGCATAATTTAAGTTATTGATGGAAGTGTCTGTAGGATAAAGGGTTTCAGTTTTCCCATTTTTTCTCAGCCATATTTCACTCCCTTGCTTTGAGTCCATGCCAGCACAACGGGTTTAAATATTTGATGGCAAGAAAATTGTTTTATTTAGCTTAGAGTTGTACATAAGACTTTTCTAGCAACAGAACTACAAAAATCATCTCAGCGCAAGATCTAGAGGGGAAGGGTTTCATGTGCAATTGCACAAAATGACAAAAGGTTCAGATTGTAGAAATGAAGGCTGGCTATTGACACAGCAGTAGAGAAGTGAAGTTCAAGGCATAAACCAAAACCACATTGCTGCCTGGCAGATGCAGGCTATGGATGACAAATTAATGGGCTGTGTGTTGAAATGAACACCTCTGAAAACTGACAAATTTGGGATTCCACATCTAGGACTAAGTCTGCCATAGTTTCTAGGAATTACATAGGGCACTTACAGCTTCTTCAAAGTGGGACATCCTGATTTGCTTCAGATTGTGGTGCTGGGGGTGCTCCTGGCCGTCAGGTGCCCAGGAAAGAGTGGTGTGGTTTTCCAAAGGTCTTAGTGGTTCTCAGTGGTATTTGCAGATCCTCAGCATCTTTGGATTACTGGCCATGGAAATTATACAGCTCAGGTGCAAAATCATTTCAGTACTCATGTACGCAGATATCTTTTTGTGCCAGCTTTTATTTTTTATTTCGATTTCTTGTTATAGATGCACTGCATTTCTAAACACCATAATCCAACATCTTCTGAACAAAAGTGTTTCAGAATGAGGAGGAAACAATGTGCAAAGGTAATTTTTCAGATCTTCCCCTCTGCTGACCTAAGATATAACTCAGAGATTGAAAACAAATGTATAGCCATAGTTTAGATTTAAATTGTACACCTCCACATAGAAAAATTTGGCAAGCTGAACATTTGCTTCCTTGAGAGTGGCCCAGTGTAAAAACCTAGGTAACACACAAAATAATGGAATAAAAATGTCTTTTACCATGCTTGTTTATTACACACTTCGGTCGAGCCACTCTTATTAGTTTGCTTCCAATCTTTTAATGAAGCTACTGTGTGTGGAGGTTTAGCAGTAGGTACCTGATGCATTTCAAAATAGAGGTCTTTTGACTGGGCAGAGCACAGAAGCATGGGGCTCTCACATTGAGTTAAGGTAGTAATTCCCAATGGGAAGCATAAGAGCGAGAATTAATAATATTTTTTCTCTGCCTGGCACTGACTGTAAAAGGATGCAGCCATGCAGATCAGCTGCAAGCAGCTGAGGCAACTTAAGATGTAACTACATTCCAGCTGCTGCTTGTTGCCCTTCATCTGGAGGCCAGTAAGCAGGGAGCAGAGAACTGGAGGCTGGGCAGTAGGACATCATCTCCTGCTTCACTTCTATATTTAAGCCATTAACAACCAGTGTGCTCAGTGGGTCTAAATTCTACTCCAGCAACAGTAATTTTGGCAGCAAAGCTGTAATGAATGTTTGGTGACTATGCAAAATGAGGAAAAATTCAATAGGCTTGAGGTGAAGAAAGCCTTGATTTATATGTGAGAATTTGAATGTGAAACTCAGAATGGGATGTGAGCAAGCTGGGTTCCAGGGTCAGTAGTGTGGCATTGTACAGAAAGGCCTCAACAGACGTGTGCAGCATCTTTAGTAGCCACAGAGTTGACCTCACCAAAAATTTTCACCTCTGTTCAGGCAAAAGCTTGGCCTTCCAGGTTTAACTACTGAGTGAACAAGAATTTGTTTAAAGAAACTATAAGACTTAGAAGTGTAATTAATCATGGCAAGACCTAGATGGGAATTAGAATGCACACAGCCTCGTTTCCCAGGCTTTTAATGTTTTTCTTCTTTAATTGGGCTTACCATGGTTTCAACTTATTTGAATAAAGCTTCAGATGTGTTCAGATTTATTCTAACTTGAATGATGCCGTATGATATTCCTGGGATTCAGTGAGGACTGTGGGATTCTTATAGGTATTTTAAGCTGAATTTTAATGGAAGAGGTGGCATGGATTGTCACACAAATGGAAATTGCCATGGCTACCAGTAGTGCTAATCCAATGCCTTGACTGACTAATCCTGACCACACTGTGCTCAATAAAAAACTAAGCTAAGATTTCTGCAGGTTGATTGGTTTTCCAGCTATACCAGCAGCTATCTAACCCAATACAGCTTGAAGAATTTGCATGGATAATGGGCACGGATTGAACAGCATCCCAGAAAGCTACTTTTATAAATAATGCCTTTTGGAGATCACTAACAGGGTGCAGTGTAGGGCTAGCTCATCTGAAGGACAAGATCAACATACCAATTATTGCAGAAGATATTGCATCAACACCCAAGTTAATGGAATTAAACAAGTCCCTGGAGCCAGATGCTTTTGCTGCTTCATTAGTGGAGCTTTTGTTCTGACTCTTCTCTCATAGCTCCATAAATTCCTGAACTCAGGAGTTAGCAGCCAAGGACGCATCTTAGCACAGAGATTTTGAGCAGGTGCAGGTCAGGCCTGAAATCCAAACATCTGAAACAGCCGCTTTGGCAAGTTACCTGGCTAGATGCTGTACAGTGCTCTGCATGTGCAAGTGCAAAGAAGAAAATGATGAGCAGGATAGGGAATTCAGCAACCAGCAAGGACTGCTCTGCAGAGGCCAAGCAGCTTGTCCTTAGCAGCAGGAGCAAGGCCAAAAGCTGGGTCTGCATGGCTCAGAAGTTCATTTGCATTCTGCCAATCCACTTCAAAGCTGTTGTCTCTTCAGGGAGAAAGTCTCCGCAACTGTGTTCACTTGGATTCCAGGTTATGAAAGAAAGCCAGAACAAGCCCTTCATGCTCCCATATTCCCTTGAGGACTGCAGGAAGGCTCTCGCAATAGCATTTGACTGCTTGCCTTAGCCCTTCACAAAGGGATTAATTTCACAAGGACCTTGAGACTTCTTTAGTTTCAGCTCCTGGAGTTATGCCTACTGCTGAGTGCTGGCTGTGCTCAGAGTCAGCCTCTGCTCTCCCTTCAGTCTCTGAATTCATGCAGTTTCCATTTCCACCTTTCACTACTGTGCAGACTGCAAGTCATAGAATAGAATCATAGAATCATTCTATGAGAGTTCCACTGTCTTCAGGGTCTCTCCAAATCTGGCAAGATTTGAAGGGAATATGAAATCCATAGGTTTTCCTCCCATTCCTTCTTCCTGGTATAGCTTTTACTTGCTCCCTTCCTCCTTAACCCCAAAGCTACTGAAAGAGAGTGCTTATGCTTAAAGAGAGTGCCCAAGTGTCACTGTAACATACACACACACACACACACACACTTGACATATCTAAATTGTGGGGATCCTCATGTGCTGACAGCTGATTCCTTATCAACAAATCAAGGCTCTTCCACCCATGTCCATTGAGAACCTGTTCTCTTTGTGATTCTTAAAATATTGACAAAAATAATTAACAAAATTGTCTGCTATCTCTGTTTCTTAAACCCAGACCAGCATGTTAATCCCAAAGCCATCTTTAACCTACACCAACTTCCTCCATTCTTATGCATCTTCTTCAGCCATTGTCATGGTAATTACAGAAAATGATTTGGCTCTGAGCAAAGCTGATTTGGGTTATCATCATGTAGATGAATATGAGGGTGTGCCCTTAGAAGCCATTCTCATATTTTTTGGTAAATGTCCAGCATTTCCATGCAAAAAGATAATCATCTATTTAAATTATGAGTTTGTTTAGTTTTCCAGAACACAAGGAAAATTAAAATAGTCAGGCAGAAATAGTGGGTCAGTCTATCCACTACTGAACTACTATCTGAGTTACTGAAATAACACTCAAGAAGTAAGTGCTGAGCACCTGTCCAGGTGTGGAGCTGACACAGGCTGCCTCTCAGTTCAACACATTTCTCAGTGGCACTTTTATTCCTCTATATCCTTTTTTGCTAGCCTGAGGAGAGCCATGTCTGTGTTCAACTCCTGTCAGAAAAGATGAGCTACACTGCTGATTATTTGCTGCTGGGAAAGTCATTCTAGTGAACTGTAAGAGAAATCATCTGCCCAGGAGTGCTGTCGACTGCAGAAACACACAGATCTGAAACAAAGACACACACACATGGAGCTTGACCAAACCTGCTGGTTTGGGATTATACGTGAGTTCAAAGAGGTGTAGGGATGAAGATTCAAGTACCCATGGACAATAAATTGTAACTGGTGCCTAATTATACTATCTTTTACAAAAATCTCAGCCAGCATCTGGAGTTCTGTACTTTGTTCCGATTGTGCCACCCATAAACTTCTCTTTTGATGCATAAAATACTTGAACATAACTGTCAAGACTATTCTTCTTACCTACCTCCTGTGCAAATCCCTGGAATTCAATCCATCCCCAGGCCAGTCTGTGTGAGAGATGGAGTAGACAGTCAAAGAAGATCTCTCTGTTCATGCATCTGGATTTCAGTCAGTCTAATATGCAAGCCTGTTTGATGGAAATGTGATGTTCAGTCATGCCTGTGAAATGCCACTCGTCGTGGAAGAATAACTGTCTCATTGAAAGGGGACTTGGATGACACTTTAATTGGGTGGCAGGAGTGTTTACTCAATGGTGTCTAATAGTGTCCTCAGCTCAGAACAGGGACTGTATCTATCTTTTCTGAGCATAAGATACAAGAGCTCTTTTAAAGTCATGGAGAGAAAGCAAGGGGAGATTATGAAATGGGATAGTAACGAAATAGTAAACTTCTGAGGCCAGAACAGATGGAGATCCATCCAGAAATATGAATAGTTCATGGTGGCTGAGCCAACCACAGCCTGCAGGTGATATCTAGGGTTCCCAGCATCATTGTGAAACACTAATATTCTAGGAAGTCCCACTTTAAAGCAGTTGTCTTCCTTTTTTGTGATGATTCTCTACATGCATTGGAGTCAGTGTGGGCTTGATTTTGGTATCTATTGGAATTTTTTGTATGTTGTTTCTGAGGCTATGGCTCAGGCTTTGTTTCCAAAGTGAGGGCTTGACATTTCTGAGTGCTTATCTCCTCTGAAAACCAGGTCCATCTTGTGTGAGCAGGTGGTTTCTTTTATTTGTCACAAAACTAAAAAGAAGTCCTGATGGAAAACAAGTTTTATATCTTCTCTTTCATACAAACAACATGCAGAACTGCCCTCGGGGCTTAAAATATATTTACATCCTTTTGCAATTAACCCTAATGGGACATATGTGGCTTTTTTTTTCTTCTCTGAGCAGATACACTCAAAGCTGCAAAACATCCAGTGTTTAAATAGATCTCATTATATCAGCTACACCAAATCTCTCCTCTTTATATACAGAGGATTAGACTTCTTTTCACTGTCATGCAACATTAAAATAGGAAGGCATACACAAGCCTGACATGGATTTGACAAAAAATTAATGATTTGTACATCACTTTAATGCTTTAAATCTGCAATTCATGTATGCTAATTAGGTCATAATGGGGCTGTTTGAGAACAGAACTGTCATCATGCTGCTCTGGCGGCTTCTGGGAGCAGAGATACAGCCCTGCCTTCCCCTGGTTGGCTCCTGGAGTCTGTGCTGTAACCTGGCAGATCTATGACACAATTTTTTTCTCACACAATTGTTTCCTGGATGTGGTGCTTTAATCTATCAGAGTTATGATGGCATATCTCAAATAGCGAGCTCCTGGGTCCTGCAATATATCCTGGTGGAAATGGCATCCAGGCACTAAATCTCAGTGATTGATACCCTGATTTTAAACTGTCACACTCTATCTCATAGGGCAGCTGTCAGCTTCCCAGATGCATGAAGATGTATTTATGCAGTGTGCTATGAAAAAAAAAAAAAAAAAGACGATTTTGTTTACAGATAAGTAAGGTTGTAAAACTTAGGAAAAACAAAAGGGGATTCAAAAACATGCCTATATTTTATTTTTCATCTGAAAACCTTGGCATATCTCTCTATTACAGAAGAACAAAGCTGCTCCCTTGTTCAGAGATCTCTTTAGTTTTGCACCAGTGGTGCAAAAACAAATGCTGTCACAACAGAGAGAGGGAAAGCCAGAAAACACCTTCACAAATGGGACAATGGTAAGCAGCAGAACCTGCAAAATGATAACTTTGCAGAGCATCGTGCTGTATGAGAACATGATCTGCTGTCTTTGCTGACAGCTGTTCTTTACAGGTTCTACCAAAGCCCAAATCTGCTTTGCAGTTTGAACAAAGGTACCTTATATAGAGACTCCACAAAGCAGGCAGTAAAAGAGATAAAGTTATGCCTTGTGAGAGTTTCTTCAGGGAGATTGTTATCAGTGGGGCTGATTCAGGCTACCTGAGGACAGCTTGATCTTTCAGTCAGCTCCAGATCATAAAGGAGTGTTTTCAGGAGACATAACATATTCTTTGTCGGAAAAACTAGAAGAAAGGCTATGTGTAGATGAATGCTGAAAGATTATGGTTATGCAAGGACTGATGTATTTAAAAAATCTGGGAAGCAACAGGTATATGTAGCAACCAGATTCTTCTTCATGTAGGATCTCTCTATTTGACTTCTCTTTCAGCAAATCTTCTTCTATCTTGCCATCTCTCATTTCTTCTCTGTCTGTACATAAACATACACTGATATTCAATCATTCATATTTATAGTCTAAGCTATAATGGTGGTGAGTGTGCACCTTCTACAGGGAATGAAACCCATCCCAATAGGATATCTACCAGTCAGGTGTTTCCTTGGCCTGTGTGTCTGTATTGTACCTTGTAAATATAGGGTGTTTTCATCACATTAGCAGTGAAAACACTATTATTCATCCATTTGTTAAAAATAATTTTTAAGAAATGTCATGAAAGTCCATTTTCTCTGACTCTTCACATGGTCATATATAGAAGCAGCAGCCTCCTTACGGCATGTTTGTTCCCTTATAGGAAAGCACATTCAAAGCATATCCTCAAGCCAAAGCAGCTCCTTTCACAATCTCATTTTTCGTATACAGCCAACAATCAAAATGAAAATACAGAAGGTCTGCTAGGTGACGTCTTGCCTATTCTACAGACAAAATGCCAGGGCACATACTCGGTGATATGAGAAGTGCTGATACGATAAATATTGGAGTAGCGGCCCATTTTGACCACTCTGCAATACTTTAGTGCAAAGTGCTAATGTAGACAGTATGGACTACAGAATAGCTGTAGGTTTTGTACTGTGGCTCAGAGTCCCAACAGAGATTAAAGCTCTCCTGTGGTTGGTGCTGCATACTCATCGTAAGAGATCCCCCTCCCAAAGCTTACAGTCAAACAGACAAGACAGATGAAAGATGGGAAGTAGAAGAAGCACACAGAAGTGAAGTGATTTGCCTGAGGTCACACAGCAGGTCAGTGACGGAGCCAAGAATAAGAAGCCTTGCTACTTCTTGCCAGCATGATGTCCATTGCCTAAAGCTATGTACAGAATTTCTCTGAGGCTGAAATGCTCAGTCTTCTGCAGGGCTGATGCCAGCAGCACAGTGCAGCTGTGCCGCAGAACGATAGCTATTACTTCCTGCAAGGGACCACTGTGCACAGCTTTTGCAGCACTTGAGCACAGAGGACTGCACTGTCAGTTTGTGTGGCTGTCCTTGCACTGGCTCCTCACTGATCTGGCAGCCCTGAGGGGCAGGCACATCCCGATGGAAGACAGAGTCTGTGTGCACAGGAAGTGTTCTTCAAGTCAGCACTCTTAACTGGTATTTGCCAACAGTGAACTGTGATAAGCTTCCTCCTTCCACCTTATCTAGGCTAGTTGTGTTTTATTGATTAGCAGAAAGCCTTTCTTGTGTTGCTCTTATTCATTGCATATTATTCTTGATGCAAAATGTATCTTTCCTTTGCACAAGGAGTCTAGAGACCACAACTGAACTTGACATATATTTTGTGTAAGGCCATCTTTTAAAAGCTTATAGTTAAAATGCTCTGCCACTGTTAATCGAGGTCAGAATTGGCTTCCATGATGGAGTAAAATAAATAAAGCCAAATGCCTCTCCAGTCTCACAAGTATAATTCAGCACAACCCTAGGCAGGACAGAGACAACCTTGCTAATGACTTCTCCAGCTTTTGCTGACTTTTCTGAATGAAGTCTTCTGATAGGACAAGCAGCTGGAGCCATGCCAAGGAAAGCAACAGGGAATCCAGACAGAAAACATTTGTCATAAGCATACTTCAGATTTCCTTTGACTAGTATGCTGAGGATTTATGCATATTGTAATTCATTTAAGCCTGGACCTTTTGTCCTTGCTTGGAAGTTGCATGTCATGTGGTGCATCAGACCAGTGCAGGAGTACACAATGACTACATGGAAAATACATGGTGTAAAGTGAGAGCAGGTAACAAAATTAAGATGTGACGGTCTAAGTTTGGTAATAGTCCTAACTGGAGAAAATGGGGTAAATACAATCTTTAGTATGTGGGGTTTTTTGCTTTAATAGAAATTGGCTCCTGATTCTTTGGTTACAACAAACTTGTCAGCAAACACATTAATACCAGATTGATTTTTATAGCAGTCCTTGTGCCACCCATCATTTCACAAGTAAACATTCTGGGAAATAAAATCTTCACCTTTCCAGTGAAAAACAGCAGCTCTTTCTACAGGGACTTGTGGTATTTGGTGACACACCATGCAGGACAGAAAATCCATTACTAAAGAAGCAGGGTGTGAAAATACTGGCCCAGTTTCAGTTCAGCTGTCCTCAGATTTTCCTTAGAGTCCTTAAAGTCACCACTGTCACATTCCTCGTGGCAAAATCTGAACTCAGCTTTTTCCAAAATTACCCTAGTGCTTGGTATCCAACTGGAGACACCTTAGGTCTGAATCCCAGGGTTGTCAAACACTCACAGCAGACAGCCAGAAGAGCAGTCCCACAGCAAACACCAACCACTGCATGTTGGGAGTGAACCAAGACACCCACACTGACTAGCACTTTATCTGAGGTCCTGATCATTCTGTGGGCCTAATTCTAGCTTTTTTGTAAATGCCTTCACCTGCTCAAGGAAGCAAAAGGCCTTCTAAAACGTGTCTGACTGCTTTCTCCTTCGATTTAGCTGCCTCTCATTTCTGCACCTCTGTCAAGCAGCCTGCTCCATATGCATGTTGCCTGTCATCTTACCCAGAAAATGCAACTATAAAGCATAATTAGTATTAATGATGTGAGCGATTGAGTTTCTTATTTGTATTAATTGCTGATTAATGCTTTAAATGTCTCCAGCACTTAGAAGGATTTTAAATTAAAAGTATTCCTTTTTGTAGTGTCTTCTCAGAGGGGGGCTCTTACTGACTGGCACTGACTAACCCAGAGTGTGCCATGACGTTGTTTATATGTTCAGGTCTGTTACCACTAAACAAGGAAAACACTGATGGAACTTGCTTAAGGGGGAAGAATTATTTCACAGCTAGTGCTGCACTGAGCTGCGTGTTTGGATTTTAAATAAAAAACATTGCTGTGGAGCTGGAGGGACCCTGTGTGAGCCCCCATTGTCAGTCCTACAGGTGAGGAGGAACTCAGCTTTTGTAATGTCTGTGCATGTGTAGGTAAGGAAGTGCATGACCTTTCCTTGGTAAAAGGAACTTCTTTAAACCAGTCTCTAGGGCTACCAGAGAGCAGCACTTGGCTCTGCTTTAAGAGCTTGAGGATGGGACAGCTTTCCAATATGGAGTGTTGATTGTACTATTTAAGCATTTAACTTTGTCATGTGTATCCACTTGTAAGCTTCAAAAACAGTGTCTCCAGATTTTCAGCCTCGTCCTGCTGAGAAGACCAGCCAGTGACCTTTTTGGGAGGAAGAAATGGTCACAGAGACCAGCATAAGAATGTCCTTGTTCTTAAAATATGGTCCACACATATGAATTAGGTATGTAGATTAAGGATTCTGGTTGGAAGAGAATATGGGTGTATCAATGCACCTGTTCCACAAGAACATTTCCCTGAGGAGAAAGGGGAATATACTGCCCATGAAAGGTAACTCTGAATTGTATGACTTCATCCACAGAAGTTAGATTGACAAACTATTTCACAAAGAGCAACCAGTGTGAAAACTCTTGGACTGGCTGGGCTAGCAGCTGAAAACAGCAGTCTCATCTTCTGTGTGGGGTTCTGATGGCATCGCTTTTCTACTGCTGCTTTGCAGTTTAATTCGGTTTCTGCGTTCTGCTATTAGTGTGCAGGAAGTGAATGCTGTGACTTATGCTGGTCAGATGGGCTGGTTTAAGAGATTATTGTATTCCAGTTCTTTCTTATTACACCGGAGCAGTTCACCATAGAATTGGCAGAAGGGAATATGTGCTACATGACCACCAGGTCAGGACTGGGTGATGCTGCTGGACCAAGAAATGAAGTGGTAAGGCAGAGGTTGGTGCTATCTTCAACACGTTCCAGAGCTTCTTGTCAGAGCCCTGCATCCTGCCTGGAAGAAAAAAACCTTCAGTTTTTCACTGAAGTCAGGAAAGTAAGTTTAAAATTTCCATCCCATGAGCATTGGGTCATAGAATGAGACTGCATTTGTTGAATGTACCCTGGAGGAAGGATGGCAGCCTATAAGAAGTTGCAATCTCTCACTTTTTGCCCTCATCAGGGGTGGGAGGCTTGTAGAGATGTGGAGGTGGTTGCAGGCAGCCATTATCCTTGTAATTCTTTGTTACCCACATGATAAGAGCTGTGGGTTGCAGGAATGGGCCTTCCACAGGTTTATATGTATGCCTTTCCTCAGGAGAGGCCTTCCCAGTTTGGGGAGAGGACAGTATGTTATTGCTCTCTAAAGCTGCTATCATGAAACTGCTCTTGTGTACCTGTCTTGGCGGATGTCCTAAACAGTGCTCTCATTGGCAATGAGTGGGGTTATGAGCTCCCATATGAAAGATATGGCATTAAACCAGTGACTGTAATGGTCTGGCAGTGGGCTGCCTGAGGTAGTTATGTGTTAAACAGCACTCAGGTCAGCTGTGCTCCCAAGTCCATATTCCATGCTCTTGGAGATGCAATGTGCCCTTTTCCATCTTGCATCCTTCTCACAAGGACTAAAATGACACATTTTCCAACCCATTTAACTTTTTGCTTTGCAGAATGTTTTAAAATATTAAGTTTTTGTCAAGCTCACAGATTTTAAGTTCAATAAATAAATCTTCCTATTTTTAAAAGGTTTTTGGTCTCTGTAGATGTGACAAATGGACCAGAAATGATAGGCATTTAAGAGAGGTCTCAGATCCATAGCATGCATGATATTTCATTACAGGAGTACCATACTGTATGCAAACATGTTTTAAAACAGGGCTAAGATCCCGAAGTTCCTAATGCTAGATCATGTCTGGTCTTTCTCACAGTCCTGAGACAGTGGCTGTCCCCTGCCCCCCTCCTTAGGATGAGCCCAAGTTCAGCGCTAAACCCTGCAGCAAGGATGATGCAGGCTCACTCCTCTTTGTGGCCAGAGTACTCTGGCCTCCCTGGGGAGGTTCTTGCCCCTGTCACAGCCTGTGACCCTGGGAATGTGCAGCACAGCTTTTCACAGAGCTAGTTCCTGCACTCAGGTTGAGTCTGTCAAAATGATGCACTGTCCATAGGCCATCAATAGTTCACAAGGGATTAAAATGCCATTTAGCATGCACAGAATTATGAGAGAAGTGGGATTATTTGGGGTCCTTAATCACATGTTTGTCTTGCCATTTCACAGCTGGGGTAAAACACATATTTGCGATGAAAATGGGCGTACAAAGGGACATTTTAGTAGTGCTCCTTGAGCTATTATATTGACTGCCAGCTGAACTTAGTTCTCTTCTCTGACAACTCAGGAATGACATAATTTCCAGCGTTCTCTTGAAAGATCCTGGTTATCACAGAGTCTGGTATAAACTGATTTAAACTACTAGCTACTAGAGAACACCGAAGAACCACTCCACAGTGCCCCAGTCCAGGTTTTGGTTATGTAGCGTTGCCATCACCATGGTAATGAAAGCACGAAATTGTACACCAAACATGGAAAACAAAGGAAGAAGGAAGGGTGACAATTTTCAGGCCATTTAACAACAGATTTGTGACCTATATTTCTTTTTTTCAAACAAGGGCTGGTTGATGGGGACTTGTTTTTCTTTTTCATCTATCCATGATTTTTTCTTTTCATAGAGCATGTGTATGTGAAGGAGTGTTTCACAGAAGTAATACCAAAGGATTTTCATAGGCTCATTTTTTAGTCCCTCCTTTGGCATGGTAAATAGAATTTGAATTCTGCAATACTCAAAATACAGATATGCCTATGCAATGTTGACTTCATCGGTATTCTGCATTTTCATTGGTAAGCCCAGTGCAGCCTGCCCACGAGATTAGGGTGGCTACTACAGAGGAAGAGGAGGGAAATGCCAGCCAGTCCAAACAGAATATTGAAAAGGTCAACATAGTAGAGCAAGCTGCTATGATTCATAGAGACTTTAAGAGTCTAATATTTCATCTCATGACAAAGATTGTAATGAGAACTGAAAATGGCACAACATTAATTCATCTTTGTGACAAACACCATAATGAGAATGGAAGTGTACAAGCTTCAAATATTCGTATTACTGATCTGTGGGTCTTGTTCTGTAACAGGACACAAACCCCAACTGCTCACTTCGAAATAGAAATCTAAAATCAACAACTTCTACAGCTACTTTGAATGGCCTAATACATGTTCTGATGTTAATGCAAGCAGAGAGCAGCACAAGCTGCCAAAGTCAACCAGATTTTCTGCGTGCTGCCCAAGGACATGTGGCACACTAGCACACATCCTGGCTGCCATGGCATGACCATGCTGAACTGTGTACGTGCCCGTGTGTTTGCACAGTTGTATAGCAAACATGCTGTTTGCACAGGCTTATGTCCACAATGTTGGAAGCTCCCTGTAGACTCTGGGAGTTGGCTGGGGAGTAAAGATGATAGGCTGGCTAGTAGCAAGAAGTCCCTTATTTTCTGCCTCCAACCAGTCCTTATATAAATGGAGGCGGGGGAAGGAATGTATGTGTAGAAAGTGCTTTCACTTATTACATTTTTAGCTGACATTTTCCATGTTATCTTTAGGGTCACGGTAACATAAGCAGAACATGCGTGGCAAGTCTAATTTTATATTCTCTTGGTTTGCTTTAAAAAAAGAAAAAAGCAAAAAAGAAATAGAGAGGAAGAAAAAGAAAATGGCATATGGACTGTGGTATCAGTTCTTGGAAATGCTCAGATTCATTACATAAACAGACATGTATCTTGAGTATTGTGATACAAGAGACTGCAATATCATACTTCACTTTCTGAGCACTGAGCACAACCTCTGGCTTCAGGTCCCCAGGCTGCTGTAACGTGCTGAGACTTTTGTCTTTGTAGAGTGTCACTGTAGGTTCCCCTCCACCCTACCCTGAGTGACCCATCACATTCCAGGTACCTCAGTCTATAGCTAAAGACATAGATTCACAACCCTTAAGAGACTTAATCATTATGTGCCAAGCATCCAAGAACCTTTGGATGTCTGATAAGCAAAGAAAAGAACGAGGACTTTTTGGAGGTCTAGCCCAAAGCATAGCTTGCCTGGTGGGACTTGGCCCTGAATAGCACGTAAAATGTTGCTAGAGCAGGGTAGTGTTTCTGTCCTGTCTGAGAGCATGGATCACGCTGACCTGAGGGATCGCATTATTTAGAGAGATTCTTGTTGATCGCCCTTTCCATTCCTTTCCCCCCATGCTTGCAATTGCAGAATTTCCTTCAGGCAATGGAAGCAATTTACTTGCTTAAGTAACATTAGGAAAGTATTTAAAGTATATTTAACAGTGTCACAGTGCAATTTAGCAGCTGGAAATAAGGAGCAAATGAACACCATGTGACATACCAGCTCGTAATGAGCCATCCATAAGTGCTCCGTGGAGCATAGTTTAAGAATCAGTGTCTTGTTCTATGTTTTAAAGAAATACATATTATTAAAATACTCTGTCTCTCTCACACACACATATACAGACACACAGAGATGTGTGTTTCACGTTGCAGACGACACAGACAGCACTAACGAAAGGGAGCTCAGGGTAGGACTGTGGCAGCTGTTCAAAAGCACACAGTCACGCTACACAGCAAGCTGGAGTGGGAAATGAAGAGATATTGTATCAGGTTGTAACTACATGAAGAATTTAGATAAGCAGAAGGAATTTAGAAAAGCAGAATGTGATCACCCACACTGAAGTTAATTAGCCCTCCAGAGTTTCCACCCCCTTACAAAAGGTGTCACAGGATTGCCAGCAAAGGCGAGCGGTTACTGTTCTTGTGCTTGGCGATGTACAAACATGCAAGATGATATAATTTATAACCTGAAGACTTAGCAGTTTAAAGCCCCCAATTACAGTGTCAGGAAGAAAAGTGTAGAGACAACTGGGGAAAGGTGGGACAGGAGGAGGGAAGAGCATGTACGGTTAAATTATGGTTTTGGCCTTAGTGAGCCTTATGCAATGCTGAAGATGCAAATGTGTGTGTTTATTTTCAAGATTAGAGCTTCCTTAGAAACCAGATTGAAACAGAGGAGTTAAAATGGGGAGGAAAGGGATGGTCAGAGGACGGTGGAGAACAAACCAGGGCAAATGTCAAAATATTTGGAGTTATAAACCTGACCCTAACTAAAGTTGGTTTTAAGGATCTCTTTGACTTCATTGAAGGCCAAGTTTCACCATTGGTACTTTGATGAGTAATTTTAAACTTCTGTGACATTTTAAATTGATTATTTTGCAATTGGTTTCCAAGCATCTCTTTTCATGCTAGAATGTCACATTAATTCATTCTTAATTGATCCATAAGCTTCCAATTTTCTAAATCCAAACAAGTCTAAAACTTGAGTAGTCAAGATAGTATCTTACAGTATCTTAGTACCATACCAAAGATAAGGCTTCTGTAGGTTGGTTTATGCAGAGAAAATATTTACCAAATATATATAGTTCCTGTACTTTAAATTCCCTTGTAGATGACTGAAGTGGCAGCTTTTCTATATATAGATAAGTATATACATATCTATAAACATATATATATATATATATATATAAAAGGCGTCTTGAAAGAAAAGTGTGTTCTCTGAATTTTACCATTTTTTCCAAAGACAGGTGTTTTAATTGTGGTAATTTAAACTGCATTCAATCTCAGAAGATGTAAAGATGACTAGACACCATGGTTATTTGATTTGTGCAAGCTGTAGCTGCTTGCCAAAATATATTTGGAAAAACTGCTATTTAATAAAATTGTTGTTAGTTGCTGTGGTCTTCTTTTGTCTCCCCTGAACAATGTGAAATATGTCCATACTGACTAAAAATATTCAAAATGAATGGCGTACATAAAAATTCTAATTTATATTCTCATTCAAAATTAAGTTTCAGTGGAAAATCCCTATCAATCTTACTTATAGAAAAGAAAGATTTTTTTTTTCTATAGCTTTATAATTGTCACAATATGCAGATATGTTTTACTTCTCATTCTAGGGAAATTTGGCTTAAAATGTAGAGGGTGTTTCGAATTTTCAGAGTCTGAAAGGATAAGCTCATGGCTTATTTTGTGTCAGTAATGAACAGAAAATTGCTTCTCATACTTCCATTTGGCACTTGTTTTGTATTTTCTGCAATTAAAGTGGGGTTATAGTCAAAGCGGCTCTAAAAATGACACATTTATCCTCTCGCAGTGACTCCTGTATCAAATTCCCTCTGATTATATATCAAGAGATGATTTCTCTAGCTGTCAGCACTGCAAATTCATCCTGGGATCTCAAACTGAAAGCTGCATCCTTTATGCTTATTACAACATCATTCGTAACAAAGACCCAGGAGTGTGGTTGTGATTGACTTTGCAAGATGCGAAATAAAATCTAGCTCATTCCCCCTTGGCACAGCTGGGGGCACAGCAGCACAAGGAAATGGTCTGACATGGCTGTGAGCCAACATGCTTGCCCGTGTGACTCTTTTGGAGGAGCACTGGTGTAACTCCCTCACGTGAGCTTTCTACCCCAGAATAAACCGTCCAAGTTGGATGGCACTAAAGCCATATGAACATCCCTCCACATGGTGAATAACCTGCAACAACTTGGGTGTAGTCCTACCCTGCAAAATACAGATACCCAGGCTTCAGTTTCCTTTCAGCGCTCTTTTGTCTTTAAGAAGAATGAAGAGATCCCAGTGTCTGTTTTGCCAGTTCTCATGTTACTAAGTACCTGCCCAATTTTTCGTTTTTACATTTTTCAGTTAGGCGAATCTCTTCTTGCCCAGCTTTACCCAGAAGAACTAAGCTGCAGTCCTAAGCCTGAGGCACAGTCCTAAGCTGGAACAGGCAGTAGCATGGTACAGAAGCCCAGAAATGTTTGCCAGTGCAGAAAAAGATGCCTTCCCTTTGCTAGCAAGATTTATGCTAGCAGAGGTATACCTTTCTTGGTTGTCTTTGTTCTTTACACCCTAATTTCCCAGTATCACCAGCACAGCAGGGACCCTGGTACACTTGCCTCTGGAGGGCAAGATGGTTATTCGTCAATTCATCTGTTCCACACAGAGGCCACTGTCTATGTCTATAGCTTTAGTGTGAAGTGCTCCCTACTCCTTGCAGTCTTTTACCTTGAATCACCCGAAAAAGGAGGTTTGTTTTCAGCTGCCAAACAGTAAGGTGGAATTGCTGAAGTCACAGGGTCTGTTTCACTTCCCCAAATATCCTACAAGGAAAGGGAACACCTGGTACCAAAGATTAGGGGGTCACTAACATCCTTACAGGTTCCTGCCATTGCTTAGGGAACTCTGCCCACAAGCACATGCATTGGATCCCAGGGATGCAGGATGAGGAGCACATACATGGCTTTTCCCAACTTTCAATCCGTAGCAAAGTGAACTCAAACAGGCATATTAAGGGACCAGCAACTGTACTGTCAAGCATATTTATCAGCAAGTCCAGGTACAAGAGTCATTTAGCTTTACATTTTATGTAGCGATTTAGTGTGCTGCCACCTCACATCTTCTCACTAATTATGCTCATGCATTAAGTGCATACTGCCATGAACACCTTCTTTGTACTAAAGCACGGGTAGCACAAACTTAGCTGGCAAATGAAATACAAAAATGGGTATTGTTGCAGTAGTTCTGGCACAGGAGAGAGATGTTAACTTGCATACAGACTCAATAATAAATGAAATGTTGGACAGAGAAAAATGGATTGGCGATGTTCCTCCATCTTTCTAAGAAGCTGACAGTGTATCCTACAGCCATGGGGTCCACATGCTGACAGTTACAAAGCGATTTTTTGAGCAAACTAATATAGACTATGTCAGCCTGCCATTAATTCTGGAGTTCCTTTTCTGGGCAGTTTGTAAAATCTAATCAATGGTGCATTTTTCAAAAATCTATGAAAATTGTGAACCTGTAATTTTGCCTTCCTGAAATAATAACAGGGACTCTGCCAAGAGAAGGTGAAAGCTACACAATGTGCCTTTCTTCCTGGCTGCTGCTGGAATGTGTCCTGCAAGCACAAGCTTTTCCCCTTATGCAATAGTGTCATGCAAAGTCTCCAGTGATACAACAATACTTGGAGGAATTGGGAACTTCAGATCCACTTTCCCTTCTCTCGTCCCACAAAATGTAGATGGTGTCAATATAAAGTTAATGTCGTGGCTTTCCTGTTGGTTTTCCCCTACATGGTTTAACTGTTTATTTACATATTTTGCTTTTATCTCAATTGTATGGCAGGCTCTAGACATCTGAAGGTGGGCTAGTTCCACTGTCCCCATACTTGAACTCCGTCTTGAACTTTCTCTGATTACATCATTATATATAATGGTACATTATTAGTGTCATCAAGGCATGCAGAGTTGGTCACAGTGCTTACACTCTAAATCTGACAGAAGCAAAAAAGAGGGCAATAGTTTAAATAAAGAGGGAAGTAGAGATGACATTGAGGAGGAAATTGATTGCAGAAAGCTTTATGAAATGAGCAGAAATGAAAGAGGGGTCTGAAGGAAAGAGCCTGTTGGACTGGAAATTGGGGCTATTCCAAAATGAGGCCCCTACTCAAGACACCATGTTTGTTCAGAGTAGTGTTTGATTGGCAGGGGCACATAGACCTTAGGAGATGCATAAAAGACACCACGAGAAGGAGGAATCAATAGGAATGTAAGAACAGGAGAGCAAGGAGTCCTCATAGTTTGCATTCAATAGGGTCAAATTCAGCAAAGAAACAAAATACGTGTGTGGGAGATTAGGGCTGTCATGACAGAGGTTTGGGAGAAACTGGCTCATTTGATTGACAAGGCTTGTAGGGAGGTGCTCTCTTCCACTAAATAAACCAATATGCTGATGAGAAGGGGGCAAATGAACTTCTGAGTTCCTGAACTTTTCTTCAAGAGTTTAGTAACACTGTTTGGAGACCTGGACAAAAATAAAAACAAATGCACACCTTTTTCACTCTCACAGGTTTTCAACTCTTCGCTTCCTTAAACTAATGACTTACTGTCTGTATCAAAGGTGTAAAGCATGGACTTGAACGTGAGGATTTTTCTTTCCAGAGGAATGCCAAAGCTCGGTTTAGAAAGAGGAGAGTAATAGCAGCAGATATGTCTTTACCCACAAACAACATCACAACAGGTTTAAGAGAGCTTGCAAATCCAAACCTCTCATTTGATTTTTTCTTTTCTGCTTAACTGAATTGGAGCTTTCCAGCTAGACTTACTATGTTGTATGGCTACACAAACAGGAGAAATAAAACTGAGAAAACACAAAGCTGACTATCAGGAGGAAGAGATCAGTGTGGGTAGGAATGAAGGAACAGAGAACAGGGATCACCTGATGGGCATACAGCTAATTCAAGACAAAGGAGACAATATGCTCTTGATGCCTCTACCATACACTTCTAGTTTGATGGTGGAGTTTCCATACACAACATCTTCCTTACCAGCATTAACTGTTATATTTTTATCTGTCTTCTGAGCGCTATATAATGTAAGGATTGTTTGAATTTTTAAAAATATGGATGACATAGAAGTATAGCATAAGCCATGGACTTGGCACATGACTCTCTTGATGGTAAAGGCCTCCATATCCTTGACATGAAACAGGTGGTGTGTGTTCAAGGAACCTGTAAAGTAAATAAGAAAAATACCTCTGAGTTCCTCTCTACGAAAACAAAAAAACCCCACAAAACANGCCTTAAAAACTTCCAATAACCTTTCATTTAACTCAGGTATATTGCACACATATGTGTGTGGTTCCTACAGTGTATCTGTTCTCCACCACCTCCCTGCCTGTGCTGAGGAATCCTAACTTAGCCAACTGTGCAATGGAATGTAACTTAGTGTATGGCTGGTGGGTGATAACCTGTGGCACCCTGGTTTCACATCTTTGTCCTTTTTACTTAAAAGCATCCTTGGGGATTTTTTTCAGTTTTACTGAAAAATAGAAGTTGCCTCAGTAACAGTAGGAGGTAGAATAGAGTTTAACAAGAGAAACAGTAAGCTAGTGAATAAACTGTTAGTGAAGGTGTGAGTTACTGTGTCTTTGCCTACACTATTTGAATCATTTGCTTTCTTAAAATAAAATGAGTGTTATTTTTAGACTGTATCTTACAGCTACCTTAGATGTCAGAAGTCATACATAAAAATATTCTTTTTTCCAGAGAAAGCCATTCGTCACTCAACCAGTAAATATTACTCACTTCATTGATTATAATGTGATTATATTTTCTCTTTAAATAGCTGTTAGAATTGGGTATAAAAGACTCATTTTTTTCCTACTATAGATAGTTTCTGTCTTTAAATGTTTCACTGTTTTGAATTAGTCATTGCAGTTTGCACAACTGAAATGCCAAATGTGATGCCTTTCTCAGTGATGTCTGGGAGCCATCTCATTCAGCCTTTCCTCTCTTCATTTTTGAGCTTTCCAAGGAACCTTCAAATCCTATACAAAGAGTCTAGAAGTTGTTATTGTCATTCCTTTGTACAGAGATGCAACTGGACTTTCTTCAGCACCAGACATTCTCAAGTAATTCTCCACAACAAAAAGGCTTCAGCTTAAGTGAAGTGATTTTTTTTTTCAGACAAATAGGGTGTCTGGAGATCTGAGTCTCAGACACAGCTCTTCCCTGCCTTACTTTCTTACATCATTTCATGCTCTGTCAAATGAGGATAGTGAAACCCCACATAAACTGCTTTAAAATTTGCAGGTGGTAGTAAAAATTCCCTCTAATCTAGCCAATTCCTTCAGGTTTCAATGA
Source organism: Serilophus lunatus (assembly GCA_013399895.1). NCBI lineage: Eukaryota > Metazoa > Chordata > Aves > Passeriformes > Eurylaimidae > Serilophus > Serilophus lunatus. Next base: position 2,235,266 of record VXBA01002855.1, read on the forward strand.
TCTCTTTAGATATAAACTACCAGGCAAAGAACTCTCCACAAAGATTGTGTAGCCTGTGAACATTATCAAACTACAGACAACCTGGCATGTGGTTAATTAATTAGACTGAACACTAATTAATTACGGGGCATCCTCAGTGACTCTGTCCAGAGGCAGCTCAGCAGCACTTGTGCAGCCTGAGGCCTGAGCTTTGCTGCTTACCTTCACACAAAATGGTGACAACATGCAAGGGAACCCTCAAAACACTGGGAACAGTCCTGAGTGTGCTCTCTGGGGTTTTTACCAGCACCTAGGTATCCCCAGAGAGCAGAGTGCTAGCTGGGTGTAGGTCTGGCAACCTGGCACAGAACCTATGGACTTTTTTGTTCATTGGTTACATCTGTTCTCTCCAGACCACTATTTCTTCCCTTTACTACTCCTCCGACAGTACAAAGCTCTCCCACCAGCCAGCTGAAGTTTTACTGATTCTTTTGAGGATACTCTCAATATCTTCCAGACCAGCAGGGAACTTTCCAGTTACAAGCAGCCTTAGAGACCCTTGCTGTACACCAACCTTCCAACCACTACACTTACTGTCTGCAGCACAGAGGCTTTTGATGGAGCTGGAGCTTGTCTTGCAAATGGCCAGTCTGTGTGGGAAGAAGTTATTCAGGGCACGCAAGGGTAGGAAACTGTTCTCAAGTCTTTTCTTTAGATCCACCTCAAAGACATTTCTGAGGCTCGTTGCTGTGTGAGAAGGCAATCCGAGCAAGTCAGTCTTTGGAAAATGAAGTTCATTAAGCCTGGAGAGGATGTAGAAAAGTTTAACACTTTCAAAATGTCCAAGCACTTACCCACTGTATGTGTATGAGTGAACAATACTCCTGTGGTGACATCAAAAATGCAGCATGTTACAGGTTGAGCTGTAACTGGTGAGCAGTTTTAATGGCTCTGAAGGTGATCTGTGTGATTTTATTAAAAGACAAACATGGACAGTATTCTGGTATAGATATGCTACGACATGGCCATAAGAGAAAAACAAAACTGAGCTCTAAGTCAAATTTTCAAAAGTACAAGTAAAACATTAAATGAGATAATCTGCGGCTCTGAAGTTATACTGAGATTCATTTGTCCATTATCTTCAAATTAGGAACCACCTGTTCTTCATAATCATCTGTTTGTATGAATAAGGAACTCTGAGTTTAATTAAGTAGCACGTGTGGGTGGAAAAGGCTTCCTGACAGCACTGAGATTATTAATGGACATCTATATTGAAGTTCTTTGTGGTTTTGAAAGGCTAATTACAATGTAAATTTAGTTTTAAATTATTGCTTTGCTGTGGGATGGAAGTTGTCATTTATTATTAGACAGATTTTTTTCAGATCCCAGGAAAACATTGGTTTGGCTGTATAAGCACTCTGTAGTCTCTTATTTTTCCCTAATTTACACTATTTGCTCATGGTTGAATGTGCTGTAAAATATGCCCCCATCTCTAGTGTCATTATTTTTATAGATGTGTGTTGGGGTTTTTTTCTGCCCCCCCACAACACTCTAAGGTTTCAAGAAAATGAAAGCCAAGCTTTTTAAAAACAGGCCTAAAGCTGAAATCTGGAATAGGTGGACTTTTCTTGAAGAAAGACACTGACTTCCTGGTACTAATGTTTTAATTGCTATTTTGTTACATGTAGGCAGTCATGTTTGCAATATAAACCCAATTATGCTGGATGCCAGACTGTGTTCTGTGGCAGAGAATCCAGGATAATTCATGTATATTTTGTCAATACCCACAAGGAAAACAAGCTTGGTGAACAGCCTGCAGCACACCCAGCCCTTCCCATGCCCATAGTTCAGCTATGTGAAAAATAGTTTGGGCCCATTGAGCCAACATAGTGCATGATTCATGCTCTCCCTGTTTCCTCACCTGAGAAGTTTGAGTATGGGCCTGGAAGAGGTTTGAGGCATGAGCCTGAGAGGTGCAGGCAGTGCAGTTTAATCAGCGAAGGGTCTCACAGACAGAAGAGGAGCTTTTGCATCAGGCATGTTGTGCCCACACTGTGTTTGCAAGGAGAGGGAAAAGAAAGGCAATGAACTAGCACACTCAGAGAGATGTTACTTGACTTGTTTCTGTAGTAACATGGAAAGCAGTTGGCTGAACACCAGAACCACTTTAGTCTGGTATTGTGTGTGCTGGGTATTATCAGATGAAAGGGTGCTCTCTGGAGTGGGCTGCAGCTTGCCTGCCATTGGCCACAGGGTCACTTCGGGGCTAGTAGGAAATAGAAACATCTGATTCCACCCAGACTACATTAAAGACCTATCTGCTTTGCCACTGATGGATAACCTGAAGTTTACAGATGGGAACAACAGGAAAAGATACAATATCTGGTCACATCTGAAAGACCTGCAGAGCATGGTAACTCAATTGTACGCAGTAAGTGCTTCGCTAGCATTGCCACTGATAGAATTCAATTAAAAGATATTAGCATAACAAGCCATACAAGGGCTGCCAAAGTGCAAGGAAGCTATAAAGCATCTGACTGGGACTAAGAGCGGACTGATTTGACAATTTTGATCTTTTCTGTTCATGCCTCATTTAATAACGAACGATGACAAAGTGCTGATCTGCCCAGTGGCCTTTTTTCTTTACCTTTTTCTTAAGTAAGAACTGTCTCACAGATATTTCTGAGGCCTAAATCCATAATCCGTCTGCCTTAAGGCACTCTTGAAAGAAAGGAAGCACTATATAGCTCTTGTTATGAAAGTTGCACAGTTCATGTATTGCTGGCAGAAGGCACCCACAGCAGGAATTGTTTGATTGTATGGAAGGTCACATTAGGTATTTGTTGAAGTTTCCTTGGCCTTACACTGTGTAACTGTCTAGAATTTCCTTTCAGAGCATTGAAAAAAACACAAGGCTGTGAATTAGAGTGAATTCCTGACTTCTCTAGTGGTCTCTGAAGCAAAATTTTTGTGGATGTTGAGGAAACCTTTTAGAATACCTGATGACGCACGAAATACAGGAACAATGCGTCTCCAAAGGAATTGCCATGCTCTGAGTGGTGCCCTCAATTTGCCTCCCTCACTCACCCACTCTCCTGCTCCACGTATGGGGAGTTTCCTCTAAAGCTTCATGTCCCTGTGCAGAGCAGCTTTCCCCTGGCCATGGGTTCACACTTCTGGAGCTGGCCTTGAGAGTCAACAGCTGCCACAAGGTACAGGTGCAAAAGGGATTTGCCCTAACCCTTCATCTGCCCATATCCATTATTGGAACTGGACTTTTCTAAGAAGACAGGAAAGTAGTGATCAATAGATATCTTTAAATTCTTATAAAAATAATAAATTACAGTTAAATGGTTAAAACCTTATACAAAACTGTTGCAGAAATAAACTAACTGGAGTAAGTACTGCATACAGCTCTGAGGCCTTCAACATGAGAAGGACAACCCATTGGAGCAAGTCCAGAGCAGGGACACAAGGAAAATGAAAGGGCTGGAGAATCCTTCATGACATGACATGATGAGAGAGTTGGAGCTGTTTAGCCTGGAGGAGAGAAGGCTCCAGGGAGACCTTACAGCACCTTCCAGCACCTGAAAGGAGTCAGAGAGGGACTTTTTACAAAGGCGTGTAGTGTTAGCACAAGGGCTTTAAACTGAAAGAAAAGAGATTTAGACTAGATGTAAGGAAGAAAATCTTCACTATATGGGTGGTGAGAGAGACACTATCACAGGTTGCCCAGAGAGGCTGCAGCTCCACCATCCCTGAAGGTGTCCAAGGCCAGGTTGGATGGAGCTCCGAGCAACCTGGTCTAGTGGAAGGTGTCCCTGCCCACGTCAAGGGGTTTGATGGTTTAGATAGTATTTAAGGTCCCTTTCAGCCCAATAGCCATTCTGCGACAATGACACAGCTATTTCAATGCAGGAGAGAGGTTTTCTTCCCAGGTTGGTTCTCAAGGTGACCCTCTGCCTCTCAGGAACCATATTACTTACCACAATACGTACCAATACCACAAAGATATTGTGTCACTAGTGAACTTGCTTATGAATTTCTGAGATGAAAGCTTGTATAATAATAAAAATAAGATTCATCTTTATTTTATTCCACAGTCCAGCTAAGGGCATGTTTTATGAAATGGCAGAAAATAGTATGAGATTTTCATTTTAACTAGTTTTCCTTAAAGTATTTTTTGTCTGGTTTTATGTGTACTATAAGGTTTCCTTCCTTGTTCCATAGCTGTGTAGTCATTCCTTCTTGTGTTATTAAAACTGAGAAGGAATGCCTCTAGGTGAAAAGAGACTTATTAGTGTGTTAGGTTTTGCTCTCAGGAATAGATCCTGATTTATACGTTACAATTTGGGAATGATATTAACTCAAATTTCCTTTGTAGAATGAGAAGGTGCATGTAAATTACAGAAAAATAACCGTGATTTAACAAAATAAAACTATTTTGTTTTATCTGTGTTCTCTTTGAAGTAGAAATAGCAGTAATATTATCAAATTATCCAAAATCCATAGATTAGTATAAACTATTACCTGACTGCAGCATTTTGGAAAGAATTATTAAAGAATCATTTGGTGTTATTCTATACAGTTCATCTAGCTTCATGATCATGAAGCTCATTTCAATACAGTGCCATAGTTTATTTAAGAACAACCTTATAGATTCATTTTGCAATCTAAATTTTAAGACCTTCCCACAGATAACACAAAATGAATCAGTTATTCTCAGTTTTGCCTGGCTTAAATATTTGAGGATAGGTAGGTCAAGGGTGGATAACAAGAAGCTGTGCGTCACATTTTCCAATGCTTTTGCATTTGAATATTTTATTTGATGATCTTACTGTGGGGTGGAGTCAAACAAATGTGTCTCAAATTTTACAACTAATTGTTACTATCTAAAATGGTTTTTGTAAGCTTTCTGGCATCAATAATTGTAAGTGATTTTGGTTTTGAACCCAAGAATCATAAGGACAGCTACAACATAATCATCTCTGCACTTTATTTCAAGTTAGCCAAAAGATGCACATGGAAAAAAAGTTTTGTTCTGGATAAATTTGAGAAGAGACATACAAATACAGTGTTTATTCCTGTAGACTAGTATTTTCAGGCTTTGTTATATATTGCATTCATGTATTTTAGTCCCGGAATCTAATCCAATTTTCCAAAGAAGTTACAGCATTCTCAGCAACTGTAGCCATGGCAAAGGATCAGGATGCTGATTTACATAGTTAAAGTTGCACCTGCAAATTTATTGGAAAACTGTAGCTGTAGAAAATAATAAGTTCATCAAATGTCTTCATTATTAGGATCACATGAATAATTAATTTTTTAAAAAATTTTGTCATCCGTTTTTGGTAATTGGGTTAGATGATACTTATTGTCCTGCTTAATGCAATTACTTCTATTCCCTTCTCCAGAGTTTTTCTTAGTTCAATTAAAAAAGAAGTCTATAAAAAGAGGAGACAAATACTGAGACTCAGAAAACTGCTTGAGGATGCAATAGTGTTGTTATTCTCCTCTCGTTCAGTAGTTCAGTGCCTAAGAATCCTTCCCTGAATGTCAAGAGACTGGTTCAAATCCTTCCCAGAACTGGTAAATTTTAAGCAGGAACCTCTTTTAGGTGTGTTTTCTAACTACACTTGGAACATGACCTCAGTCCCTTCTCATGGGATTGTAGCTGTACTTTGTACTGGGGATCGCTAAAGTACTTCGTGTAGAGGATGGTTCCACAGGCTCTCAGTTAGAGCACGTGCCTGGGGCTTGCTTCAGAAGGTTTTTGTTCTATTGAATATAATAAAAATATCACTGGAAAAAAGGACTACGCAAACAGATGATCTTCTCCAACGGCAGTTCCTTCCTTGGAATATGAGATGTATGTCCAAGCTTTTCTGGCAAAGAAGGGAATACATTCTGCATCATTTGCATCCCTTTGTAAAAGGGAGAACAAAACTGTATCATTTCCTCATCCTGATTTTCCCTGCTATTCCTCTTCTCTCATCAGGTATTATTTGTGGCACACTTTATGTTAACTTGCAAAAATAAAAATAAATGGAGACTTTGAAGGTGAAGTTACACTTTCAGCTATGTCACAATTCATTAGCAGAATTGTAAAGACCCTCTGTTCTGATACTCTGTACTGCTCCTTTCTCAACTTGACTAACAATCACCCTTTTGCCAAAACACCCCCTGCAGCCAATTGTCACACCAATGATGATGAGCAATGGGTATAGCAATATTTTGGCATGAATATTAGCTGTTTAGATTTGCACATGTACTGTTTTAGGGAATGTGTAAAGTCTTCTACCCACACCTTGAAACATTTAAGAGATGGCATAAGGCCAGGTAAAAAGTCTAACTGAAATATGATATGAAGGCAAAGAATTTGGAGCAAAGCAGTATCACTATGTAACAAGTCTGCCACATAATTGTGCAAAATAGTCAGAAGGAATATGAGATGAGAGGAAGAACCATCCATTTAGTTCCAAGAGTAAACTGAATGTAAAATATCCAGATTCAACTTCACATTTATAGTAAGGCAAGAGCACACAGCTAATCCTCCTCCAGTTCTTGTAGTTGACACTTCAGTCTGGCACAGTCATCTTAGACTATAGGAAACGTGACAAAGCTGGGGACTCCGTGGCTGCGAGGAGCAAGCTGCCATGCAAAGAGGATGTTGTGCAGTTCCTTCATCTGAGGAATCACATGCGACAGACTGAAGCCTTCAAAGTTGCACGCTTGTTCTAACAGGGATTTTCAAAAGTAAAAAAAAAAAAAAGCTGGCTACGTCAGATGTACATTTTAAGTGGCTAAGCAGCAAGCAAGAGAATCCCTAGATGAATTTGCACCATGTTGACAAGCTTTGTGTGACACGCACAGCTACTTCAAATGCAGGCAATCTTTCCTTCTTCAAGAACAAAACTCTTTGATGTGGCCCTGATCTGAGAAAGCCATTAAGCCCATCTTTAAATATGTGCATAACAATCTAAAACAAAGAGGCTTTTCAAATGAATCTGGGTCACCTGTGGAGATACATCCAACAGAAATTATTAAACACAGCCTAGAAACCAGTGTTTGCAAAAATAGAAAGCCAGGCTGGGCTCCCAGGGGCCTCAGGCTTCAAAATGGCAGAGTAGCTTAGTGCTGGATGAGCCTGCTCGGGGGCACGTGCCTTTACACTTAAACCCATTCAGCACAAGTAATTCTGCATTGGTCTTTTGGGAGGGGGCAGGAAGGGAGGAATGTGTTTTTTCTTGAAATGTTAGTTTTGCAAAAGGTTTCATCTGTGCAGACATCAAGGCATAGGAAAGTAAACTAAGGCTTGCTGTGAGAAATGCACTGGCACAGAAGGTATGAATCCAAGGCTCCTGGCCTGAATTTGGCCAGTATAAGCAGTTCACCTGCCACTCTGGAGCCAGCTCTATGTTCTTTCTTCTCTAGACAGAGTTGAACAGCAGGTAGTAGGGCATAGGAACCCCTCCAGCTGCTCATGGCCTGCCCCCGCACCGTCCGTGTTGAAAGCCACTAGGTTTATCCATGCGGCTCCAGCTGCATCCAGATACATGGACATGTAGAATCATTGTAGCAGAGCTGGGGAGGCACCTCTCCAACTTTGCGCTCCATGGCAGAGGGCAGCAAGGCTGTAACTGGGCACAGGGTGAGAGAAAGAAGGCACAGGGTGCCCAGAAAGAGAGGCAGGGCACTGCCGTGATGGGTAAACTAAGCATGGCTGGAGACAGCCTTCTTGCAGGGCTGCATGTCCCATGCAAGGTCCCTTTCCTTGTGAGGAAGTCAAACCCAGTCATTCTGGGCTCACTCCACAAGCTGTTGGTTTCAGTTAGGTATTTTCTCCTTGAATAAGCAGGACAAAAGGGATGCGATATGCTGAATCATTTAGGGGAAAGAAAACCCTGTCAAGTGGATTATCATCAGCTAAGCGAGGCCCTGGAGGCCAAAACCTCAGCCTCTAAATTATACATGCCGAATGCCTATGTTTTTACTGTATTGTTGAGGCAAAGCCTGCACTGTGGTTTCAGGGATATTAAACATGAAAGAAAAGTTATATCACAGCTGATACTTGCCCTGTCATTCCACTTTAATCTTGGGAATAGCAGGTGTCCTAGGCACACCGAGTCCCTAGCAGGGAGGGAGGGAGGGGATTTCTAATCGTTGGCAGAGATGCCTGTAGGGTCACTCAGCTGCTAAAACATTAAAGGATATAAAAGCAGGATGTGGGAACTGCAAACCTCCTAGAAGTATGTACACCCTGCACATGAGAGGAAACAGATGCATTCTCAGGAGGTGGGTGTCACTCTCACTTGTGCTACTCACTTCTCTGACATTTCCTCTGTTTAGTGTCTACCTTTTTCTCCTGATTTCACTTTCAAAGCTACCTGTGCACATTAGCAGATGGCTGACTTTCTGGCTATATTCCCTTTCCAGGAGGAGCTCAGAGTCAAAGTTTAAGTGAAAACACCCTCACGTTTGGCTTAACACCTGACATTGTCTGGGTTACTTCAGGTTTGAATGTGACACTTGCAAAATTGCACAAATAATTTTCTTATTGGAAATTGCCCCCTGCAATTGCATTTCAATCACAGAGATTATATCCCAAGACAGCTATTCTCCAGTGAATTGTATTATTCTAACCCAGAACTTTAGGTATTAAATTAACAGTTTCTTACCCAAGTGTCATAGGAGTGAGGATGTGAGATTCTGGTTTGAATCTCTGGAAAAAAGCAGTAGATTTTTCCCTTCTTGCTAGGTGCAGCCACTCTTCTAGGAACTTCTGTGCTGATTTTTGTGGGCTTTTTACACAATGGGTGCCTTTCGCTTCTCTCACTAAAATGCTGATTTTGTTACCATTTCTGTGTCAATCTACAAAGGTAACCCTCATTAATTTTGCACTAAAATAGCCTTTAAACAGAGCATTTTGCTATGTGCCTTTCAGAGGAAATTCATCTCACCTGAGGAAATTTGTGGAAATAACCTGTGAAACACAGAGAATAGAGTAGGGCCTTGATCCTACATTTCCCTCATTGCAACTAGGTCACATAGTGCTTTGCATAGATGCACTGGGAAGCACAAAGCCCTACCAGTCTTGATCATCACTTTCTTGGACTGCAGGCAGCAGCATAGTGGAAAAACCTGCATCCAAGCATTTCCACATTCTCTTTTTTCTGTGAGCATGTGCAAACCCAACTGGTACAGCTATTTCTTACACCCATGACAGTCAAAAGGGGTGGTTCCTGCATTCTGCCCCTTATTACAAGCCTGTAAGCACATAGGCATGTGACACTGAGCCTGTACTCTAACTGATGGAGGCCAGTGTAGAGCTGAGTGTGCATGCACAACTGTTCGACATGCCTGAGCTTCACACCTCTAGCAACTGCCATCAGGACTTTTACAGCAACTCCACTCTGCTCCAGGATTGTGATAAGCTGCCCCCTTACTCTGAGCACTAGTATGATTGAGTCCCCATTTTAAAACTGTATTGATTTTGATAGGAGTTTTGATAGAGTATGGGCATTGAAGGAGTGCCAGATTTGGCTGTTAATCTTCAGGATTGCTTCTTTCTGCTTGGCTGAGCATATGCCTCATGTTTGCCGTCCCCAGTGTGAAGGATTTAGGAACTGTCAATATCTCTGTTGATATATGAAGCACTAAACACAGAAGGAGCAAGATGCACATTTTGGTCACTCCTGCTGAGACACAGCCTTTATGCTGAGGTAATTTAACAAGTCCTCACCTTCTGTTGTCCCCCTGTAAGAGCCTATTGTTCCAGGAATACAACATGTGAAATCTTTTGGGTCCCTACTCCTCTGTTGCTGCTGCTGCGGCTCCATATTCAAACAGCTGAGATGCAGGGTGGTTTCAGTTAATACATGACATCATTTCATACATCATTTCATCTCCTGCTTTTGCTATGTGGGGTGGTCCTTCTGTCACTCCAGCCATTCCCAACCTGGCACTGCTCTTAGACGCGTTCTGCCGCAGCAGGGTGGGGTCTGAATTTCAGATGCACTGAAGACCCATTGATGCCCTTCTGGAGAGTTCTCCATTCATGAAATGTAACCCCTGTACATTGAGAGAGCTTTGTAAATTGTTTCATGTGTCTGCCTGTAAATTTACCATAGATCCCGTATTTCAGTAAGAATGAATGGCTTCTGGTAGATGCCTGTAAAGATTGCATTGTTGTGGCTGAACTAACAGGTTCATCAAACATATATGGGATAAGACTTTTATAGGGGGTGATTCCTTTTTATTTATTTATTTATTAGGTTATGCCTGGGATTTTTGTCAAAACCTTAGCTGACAAAGCATTTTCTGGTCACATTGCCTCAAGACAGCACAGAAGATTAATGTTTGGAATATGCTAAGCTCTTGGAAAAAGAACATAAAGATAAAATCAGAAAAGTAATTCAACATGTCCCCAGTGCTCTTAACCACAAGTGATGACATTCTAATCTTTGAGGAAATGCAGGACAAATGCTGTCAGCCTTTCAGAGCAGCGTGTGTCACAGTCCAGAGGGTGCAGAAATGAGGCTGAATTTGGAACAGGATCACTGCACTTGCATGATGTTCTCCAAAAAGCAGAAAATCCATCAGTGCACCAAAGAAAGATCTTTTGGCTAAGCCCATGGGTGCCACTGGGTGTGGGATGCATTCCTAGCTGTTCCTCAGAAGTTTCAGTGTGACTCTGGGACATATGTATCCTATTTCTACATCTGTAGAAATGGACAGGTAATCAATATTTTTCACTTGTAGGCTGCTCCCTTTTCAGGCTCTGATTGAGCCTGGAAGCATGCCTCACAGACAGGAGCAAAGGGAGGCTGGATTTGTGTAGATGCTAATTGTGATGGGCTCAGGTTTAGGTGTTCTACACTAATTTGTATGCAAGCACATAGGAAAATAACATGTGCAAATGTGGTTCATCTGGCAGGGTGGGAGCAGGCACAGTGGGGTCACAGCCCTGGCACAGTGGCTGTGGCTCTGCCAGCTGTAGGCTGCCCCAAGGTCAGGAAGAGACCGCACTGAGGTCAGTAACACAGGCCTTCCTGAGCCATCCTGCTGCTCTTTCTTTTAAAATGGAGTGTGCCATGGAGGGGAAACAGTTGCAATAATTAGCTCCAAAGTCAAGAGGCCTCAAAAACCAGAGCTGCTGATTTTTTTAACAGCAGCAGTTTCTCATGTTCTTGCTGAAGCTGATGGGAACTTGGCTAGAGCAAAGCCTGTAGGAAGACTGGGTCCAGGATCTGTGATATTTAATGCTGAGGCAGGAGAGCTAAGGAAGGCCAGCAGAACAGACGTGGAAGGGTTCTTGCTCACAAGAATGGTGTCCCGTATAGATTGAACCCTTATGGGAACTGCTAGTTCTACACAGGCTTGGTGGAAAGAAGGTGACAGGTTTTCCTTAGTTTCTGACAAATTGAGCTTAATTTATACTACAGAGAAAGGGAAGTGACCCTTACTGGCTTTTACTCTAGAAGCAAAGCTGAAGAAGTATGGCAAGGCCATGGCTTGGCACAGAGTGATTCCAACTATTGGCAGAGAAGAGGCAGATGCAAATAGACTACTGGTGGTGTTGTTCTCTTATGCTGTTCCACAGCAAAGCCCTTAACTGTCATCTAGGCATGCATAGATTGGTTTATTTATACATCACCACTCACTATAGTAACTCATGATTTTGTCTAATGCGCTTGAAATGACGATTCTTTGGAAACAAATGGACAAGTTAAAAAACAAAGAATAAACAAACAAACAAGCAAAATACCAAACCCAAAAAACCAGGCCAGAAATCCCCCAGCCAAGCAAAAGTGCTACAACTCTAAAGCTGAGCAAGATCATCCCAAGAATTGGAAAATGTCCTAAAATTCAAATTAAAAAAAGAAAAATATTCTTTTGGATTCTGAGCCTTTACAGCACAGTAAAAACATATGCCTTAAGTCTCTGGCCCTAATACTTGCAAGTCTTGCTTGCTTGTTTGTTTAAAAAAACTGAAACGGCTATGTGTAAGTTAACTCCATCTGCTGAGCTCTAGGCATGGTATTAAGTATCATGAGACTCAGTTTTGCCCATTCACAGTTTTATCTTAAGTTGAGCTTGTCAGCTAATAAGGGAGAAGTTTGCATTAGCTGTGAGATTAAGACCATAAAACTGTGACTAACTCAAGGAAAGAAAGTAACCTGACAATATTTCAAGTATGCCCATTGGCTCAGGAATACTATACACCCTCAGTCAGAAAAGAATATTTCATTTTCAAAGCTATCCCTATGGTTTCATAAGCTTTTGCCTCTGCCAGAAATGCAAGAAGTAATAAAAGAAGACATGGTTCTAAATGTTATAATGGATCTGAAGGGAGCACAGGTGGGGCAGATGATTACAGCACTGAACTCCCTGCTATGGAAATGGACATATCTGAATAGAAATTTCCCTTCAAAATTTAACAATGAGGTTACAACTCCTGAGACTGCATAGTGCTGACCAGTACTACTTTTCTGGCACAATTTTCTGTAGTAACTTCAATAAAAATATCCAACTGGTAGTAGCACCTTTCTTTCAGAAACTCTCTGAAAAGACCCATGTGTGTCAGGATAACTTTGTGCTTAAGTCTTTCTTCCCAAGGATCTCTTGAGAACAGAGCATCCTATGAGGAAAAGTGCTAAGAAGTCTGTTAAGGCTGCTAGTGTGTCAGCCATTAATCTGGAAATTCTTTGTAAAAGAGAATAGCCTGATTTAAAATCTTCAAGTAAGTGTTTTTAAATTACTCAAAATATTGTATTAGGAATCCAGCTGAGTCAATTCAAAATTTCAACAAAAAAAATCGAAAGATAAATGTTCTTACTGGCATTATATGATTACATCAGAAATTTTAACGACTAAAAACACATGGTTCCTTGTAAAATTTCTAGATACATTAGAAAAGCCTAAACCACTTCCATTTTATGTTTCAATTGCTGCAGCAGACATTAAAAACCTGAAAAAAAATCACAGAGAAGTTATCTTTCACATTTTGCGACATCCAAAATAAAAAATTTGTTTGTTCTTTTACTGTATTTCTTCTAAATCTCCAATCATTACATTCTGAAGGTTTGTGTGCCTACTCACTGTTCATTAACACCATTTTTCTACACAGTGCTGCTAAAAATGTTTGTTTGCAGTTGCCCTTGTACTCTGAACTGTGTCATTTCCCATGCACAGCTTCCTATGCAGGGAGGCAGAGCATTAATACCCTGTGCAGGTAACTCAGAGAACGCAGTGACACACAGGCATAATTAAATAATGTCATCAGTCTCTGAAGTGTGCTCCCTATGGTGAGGCACTGCCTGAGAGACCTCCTAATACGACACCTACGGCTTTCTTACGCAAAACTGACTTTACTGTAATGTATTCCATTAGGGGAGCTGAAGTTTAATGGAGAAATCATTATTTTATTTTATTGGTATCTCATGAGTGACATGATATGAAGCTTCTGCCCACTAGATCCTGTTATATAATTTTTATCCAGCCCAATTAAAGAGCTGTCTCTTCTATGTCTTCACCACAGAGGTGCTAGATCACCATGGTCCTGCTTCTTCAGTGTAATAAGTTTGGGTGGTCTCTGACTACAACGCTGTTTTGTATTGAAGAATTCCTTCTGAGCTCTTTTCTAAAGCTTCTGCAGTTCTTAGCAGCTGTTTTGAAGTGTGGGCATCCAAAGCGGGACACACTGTTCAAGGAACGATGTCCTCAAATGCTAAACTGCATGTCTGATATGTCTGTCTCACAGTCTGACTCTAAGAATTTTTCCCATCACACCATCCCCACCACAGTCTTCAAGTAACATGACATCCCAATCCTGAGGAAAATGGCTGGGAGAGGGGCTCTCAGTATTGCCACTATTCCAGCATCAGGTAATGAGTAATATGTACCACACAGATTGTGACAGTAGGATAAGGCTTCAGCTATAATATCCATTGCCCTTGTCATATGCTCCAGATAAAAATTCTCACAGCAGAGCTGGACATATTTGTAGTGCTGCTGTCTCAGAAAATCAGAAGAAAAGCAGAGAAAGCTGGGACAAAGGACCGTTGCACCAGGGTGCCATACATGGCTTGGCTTAGCAGCTACTCTGAGCTGTCATTCCTTGCCAAGGTTTTGCACCTTTCTAGGTCTCCTGTCCTTCGCGTTCCTGCTATGTCATACATGAGCTTTTGGGGTTTTCTTGCAGTCAGGTTTGGGGGGCTTTTGTCCATTCCTCAGTCTGACTACTTGCCTCTTCTGTACTATTTTATTTATCTATTTAATGCTGTTCTCATGGTTATGGTATTTGGGCACCCAGCAACTCGAATAAACTGTCTGCTCCGTTGGCTCAAACTGTCCTCATTTATGTCCGTTGCCTGGTAACAGCTGTTGTAACTGAAGTTGCAAAATTTTCAGTGAAAAAGAATCCAGCGCTCCCAAACAGCCTCAACTTGAATAAAACTGCAAACAACAGAGCTGGAATTTTCCACGCTTTGGGGCTCTCCCAAGCTGATCTCTTGCTGTCAGCTTGAAAAAAGTTCAAACAAAACCAAGTTCAGCCTCTTTGAAGTCCTGTGGGGGAGAATGCAGAAAGCCCCACTTATGTCTCTGCTCCTTACCTCCTGTTCTTGCGGCACTCACATGAATGCAAATCATTACCTGAGCCCTGCAGCTGGCTGGAGGCTGCCGGAGACGCTCGCTCTTGGCTGGAGGGTGTTCCTCACTCTCGAAATGCCAACAGAGGGTCTGTCTCTGTCTCTGACAGTGGTTTCCACCCTGCAGGATTCAGTTTTGAAGCAAAAAGATGTTTCTAATTACAAACACTGCCGAGGCAGGCTGGGAGCTGAGAGTCTGTGTGATTTCAGCCGAGCTGAGGAGACAGCAGAGGGTGTTGGCAGACAGGCACATACCCCAGTTTCCACCTGGGATGAAACCGTGGCTGTGTGCTGTGCATCTGGACCGTGCAGGTGGCACTGCCTCAAATGTGACCTGTCTGTGTCCCAGAGCCCATCTTTACACTTTGCCTTCGTGGATTAGGAGAACAGAGGGGCAGAGTAATTTTAAAGGTAAATTTGCTGCTGGAAGAAGCAGCTTTGTTTCAAAATCCAGGTGCAGAGATGCTGAGTGGCAGCAGGGCATTGCAAAGACAGTGGCAGCTGCTGGGTGCACCACACCCTTCTCTGTGGGCTCCTACCAGCACCTGCCCAGCAGCAGTGCTGGCTGCTGGGGTGCCTTCCCTTGGAGCTACTGCAAAATACCATCAAAGCATCTCCCCAGATCACCCTAGCTCCTACAGTACCTTGTAGAAGCCTCAATCCTTCTGCTGAGCAGGGAGATGTTCAGCCACTTGCTAGGCACCCAGACCTCGCAGAAACGGACTTTCATGTTGGCCATAAAATTAACTTCATGGCCAAAATTGTACCTGCTGCAGGAAACTGTGGAAGCAGACGAGAAGATATCTGTTAACATTATAGTGAAAAATCCACACTATAGAAATCATGGAAAAAAAAGAAAGATTTCATGGGTCTGTTATGGCAAAAAATAAGAATTTCCATGCTTTGTTGCATTAATTAAAAAGAATCTAAAATGAACAATAACATCGTTTCATAATATTAATGATGATTATTTGGTGTTCAAAGTTATTTAATGATGAATCTGAATATAAACAAAATTAGTATGACCAGATCATAATCTATTTTTAAAAATACAAATGAGCTGTTGAAACAGCAAGTAAAAGAAATCAGCATGTTTGTTTGCTTTTTCCCTTGTGGAATTAGTGGGTGTATTCCATTCCCAAAGCCTAGCAAAGGGCGCAAAAAGAGCATTTTGCCATCCATTTAATGAATATGAATTCTAGAGGGGTGATTCTTAATGCCAACATGAAAACTTTCCCTCTGTGTTTGTAAACATGTGCACAGAGGACAGTGTGTGTAGGCTTTAATTGCAGAGTTTTTCAGGGTAATGTTCTCATCACAGGAGAAATCACTGTGATTTTGCAGCTGCAAGTGGAATCAAATTTAGCTACTTTGGGGAAGTGGCAGATGTGCACTTGTGTCCTCAAACTTTGGACAGGGTAGCTGGCTTCGAGGTTTCTGAAAACCAGACTCCTCTCATGTGTGATTAAAGAAGAGAAACCAAGGAGCATGATGTTAATGGATAGCAGTAAGCATTATTTGCTTAAATTGCCATGTCCTTTAACTACTGCTTAAATATAAGGAAACTAAATCATGCATATGACTCTATTTTTGATCCTTATTGATCTCTGCAATGTGTCTAAACATGTTGGGGAAAAATAATTACAGTTGAAAAATATTCTTTATTATTAAACAGTGTGTCTTTAAATATCAATATTATGGCCTCCAGCATCAGTTTTGCAGTAACTAGAACCATAAGGGTTGTTTTTTCTGGTTTTTTTAGACAGATCCAGCACTTGGTAAACACTTAACATTGTCTAAACAGATACAATCTTGGTTTATTCTTTGAAAAAATCCTTTGGCTTTGCACATAGCTAACAAGAACATTACTTGCATTTTACCCCCAAATTTTGGATTCTTCTTTCTCACCCAATTAAATGACAGCAAAGGTAAAATCTTGTTTGCCTCAACATCTAATAAAATGGACAGTAGGTTTGCTTTGTGGAGTATTGTTGTTCTGTTTTCTTTTTTACTGTTGTTGGTTTGGGTTTTTTTAATCTTTCTTTGCAAGTGTCTAGTTTTGGTCCTTTGTCTCCTCTGTTGTGCACAGCATCTGAGCTGGCTGCCTTCAGCTTTGAAGAGGCTGATTTGGGGCAAGTTTGTACCCAGCAGATACGTGGTGAGTCAGCAGTGTGGAAACCTCTGCAAAGAAAAATTTGGAAGAGTTAGTGAAAAACATGGTTCCGATTTGAAGCCAGTGACTTCAATAGGAAATGATTTTCTTCCCTTTTTCTTTCCCTAGCACAGGAAAGATCAGTCTTTTACTGGGACAAGGGAGGAAGCTGTCAGCAGAAGTATTTATGTCTTGGATCTGTTTATTTACAGCTGTGGGATTATTTAGCTGGTGCTTTAGTTATTGCTAGTCCTAAGGGTGTAGTAACTCAGAACAGCTCTGAATATGCAGCTACAGACAGATGTCAGACTATGGACTGCTGCCCAACGGGTCAGAAAAGTGAACTGTTTATTTAGGTACCAAAAAGTCCTCAGGTACCTTCCAGACATGGCTGAAGTTTCTCTTCTTTTGTCCATCCCTGTGCTTGCCTGCTTTTCTGAAGCCTACCACATTTACTAATCAGGAGAACTATAGTGCTGCTGTGCAGCTGTCTGTGAAGGGTTCTTTCTTCTGTCCAGCTCAGACGCTTCAAAACAGCATTCTTCCTAGCATGGCCAGGAGTCTGTGTTGCAGCTTTAAATCAAACTCTATGCCTTGTTGGTCTGTTAAGCATGGTGCAACCTCTGGCAGTGGGACGCTATACAGTGCCGCTCCACTCCTCATAACTTCCATAAAACATGCGAATCATTATTCAGGGATGAGGCTGATTTAGGTAACACCTTCAGCCTTGTATGTACCAGCTGCCAGCTCATGCTGAAAGGATTGGGAGAGGGGAGGTGGGCTTGGGGTGGTAGCAACCAAGGGGAGGCTGAATGTAAACTGTTGAGGAAGTTAGCCTTGCCTGCTGCCTCTGTGCTCACAGGGCACAGTCAGAGCTGGGTTCCCAGTAGGCACAAGTGGCAGGGAGAAGCTGCAGCAGTAAGTGACAGGCAGAGGAAACCTGGGGCACAGTGCCAGGCACTCTGAGAAGAGCTGGAAAATCTTTTCTTGTTTGCCACACAGCCAAGTTTAGGCGGCCTGAGTTTGTTGTTGTAGCTGGTGGAAAGCTGAGAAATCCCTTAGGAGGAGAAATGTGATAAAATGATGCAGGGCTTTTTACAAAGGCTGGCAAGCTGTGACCAGAAGGCATATATTAATGAGAGGGAAGTTGAATTCTCATCTATTCCACTTGTGAATCCCCACTGAAGTTAATGTGGGAAGCCCTAAATGGCAGGAATATCTGAAAACCACTTGCAGTTTAATTATTGTCAAAAAGCTCTAAGAAGAATTTGAGTGGCTGAGGAGTTACGCAGTTTGAATATATATTACCACAGTAAAATCCCATTAGATGCAGATGAAACTACAAGAAGGTGATAGCTGGACTACAGAAGAAAATCCTATTCAAAGACTGTCGTAATACACTTTTTCACTGCAGGGCAGGAGTGAAACTTCGAGTTATTGTGTAAAGAGAAGAAGAAACTTCAGCCCCCAGGGCTGCAGTAGGAAAGACAGTTTAAAAAAGATCATTAAAGAAAAATCCCTCTTGAAGACTTTAGTATCTATTGATGCAAGGTCTTATTTATTCTCTTATTGAAGATAGATCTGAAAGACTAAATAATAAATCACTTGCAATATTGAGCAATTACCAACAATGCAATCATAAAACAGTGCAATAACTAAATAATTATATGCTTGTTAGGAGAATATGTTATTGGGCACCTTGGAAAGAAAGGGGAAAGAAGTGAGAATACAAAAAAACAGGATATTGGATGCCACACAAATAGCAACAAAATACATTTTGCAGCCAGAATGCTGAGTAGTTGAAGATGCTCAGGGCCAAATCCTAGCCCTAGAGAAAATAAAGGCAAGTTTTAACTATTGATAGGGTTTTATTATTTTTTTAATAGGAAGATTAATCTGTCATTGAAAATACTGAATATGATGGCTGGAAAAGCTTTCTTCTGCCTACTGGCCATGTTCTATCTAAAACCAGTCTCGAGAGTACCAACTATCTCAGCAGTACTTTTTTTATTACTCCTCCTACTGATAGGCTGCTACCTCCACTGGGGTTGTAACTGAAGGTGAGGAGCTCAGAGGAGAGTACTGCACTGCAGTCAGAAAGGCTTGTCCATGGTTACCTAGGCCCAGCTGGAATCAGAGAAAGCAGATTCCTACACTTCAGAGGCAGCTCAAGTCCCTGCTGATGTGCAGAGGCCACTCTTTCCATACCCAATAATGAAAGGATTGGGAGTGATTGGGTTGTAGATGTGCTACACTGGGGAATATATAGGAGAAAATAGGGAAATATATAGGAGGGACGGGGAGACAAATGATGAATGAGAAGGTCACGTTTCACCAGAAGAAATTGATAATGATGGTAGAGAGCGAGAACATTGCTGTTGTTTAGATTTCCCCTTCAATGAATTTGTGATTATTCCAGAAACAGCTGGAGAAAACATCTGCATGAATGAATTGCTTCTTGGAAGGAAAGATGTGTATCAGTTACCATAAGTCAGGCTGATATGCCATTGGCTTGGCTCACTGGTGTTCAACTGTTGCCTTAGGTGTGAAGGCTGGAATACAATGAAAAAGAATGAAGACTTTAAAATGCTGTTGGGAAATACTGTCAAGTGCTGTAGAAGTAGAAAGCACACTATGTACTGCATACACTAAAGAAAAATATCTGTTGTTGAGGAGACCAAGAAATAGCTGGAGGATTTTGGATATTTATAAGGATTAGGGACCATCTGGAAAAAGGATCATGTGAGGGAGTGTCCACGGTAAAACATTAAAGGAAAGGCTTTGCGTGCCTGACCCAGATAGTTTTGTAGGTACTGTCTATATAAGTAGACTAAAATTTATGGAGCGGTCTGGAGTCAGTACTGTGGTACTCCTGCAAAGCACAATGCCATTCTTGGAATTTCAAGCAATGCTTTTCAACAATGTGGCAAAGTATGACAGAAAGGCAAATAGAAGTAGGCTGTGAGTACTAGGAGAGCCCAGACTCCGGTAGACAAGGGTTTATGCTCCCTTCCTCCTCCTGAACAAAGGAGAGGAGGGAGGGCTCTGCTCTAATCCTCCTTCTGGCATGCATTTTAAATAAATCCTTTGCGGTCAAGGGAAAGAAACAGACATTTATCCACCCCCCTCCTTCAGTGGCTGAAGGTAATGCGGTTGGCAACAGGCACAGCATCTCTTTCCATGGAGTGCTCTCTCCTCCCTGCCGTGTTGCTAGAGATTGATTTGTGATCTCAGAGACCAAAATTTCCTCTCTCTTTGAGTTCCCCCCAGGCTGCTCTGCCCTGGGAGCCAGAGCTTTTCCATGTTTAAAGCAAATCCTTCACCTTTGGGGAATGAATGGGAAAAAATTCTAGCATCTGCAGCTCATAGGATTGGGCAGTATAAAATAGCCTGGAAGGAAGAAAGTAAGCAGAAAACTGAGAATTGCTGAGACTCTTTTTAAAAACCTGCACATTCGCCTGTGATGTAAATGCCTTTTCATGGATTTTGTGCTGAAGTAGATATTCAAAAATCACACATATTATTTAAAGTTATAGACAGTAGCCAGATTACAGCAAATATAGATGTTGCCATTAGCAGCCACAAATAATGGCTGCAAAAAAACAAAAAAAAAACCCCAAAAAACCAAAAACACAACTAATGAAACCCAAAGTAAAAGAAACCAGTGTTTCTAGCTTTTAGGCTAGAAGTAAACAAAATCTAGAAATTACATATTATTAAATAGAAACCAGTGGTGGCCCTTGAAAACTCGCTTTTTTTCTCTCGGATAATCAAAGGCCATATTATGCCTTTAGGCACAGCTTTGAGCAAGGAGAGATGAATAAATTGCATTGCTACAGGAGTAGCCTTAGGGTGGGAAGAACAGAGAGCCGGTGTAACATCCCGGTTGCTCAGATCAGATAGCAAACGCTGCTCTCCTGTGCAGCTGACGCAAACCACCCTCGGGAGTGAGCAGCACTCTACTGAGGAAGGGCGACAGTGTTCAACCTCATGGTCAGGAGAGCAAATCACCCCTGCAAAGCCATCATGGGGCATGAGAACATCCCATGGACATGGGCTTTAAAATACATATTAAACACATAATATTTTGTATCAGAAATAATGTGACAGACTCCAGGATCTGAACTCGAATTTCTTTGATCGGTGCAGGAGTAAAAGGACAGAATCTTTGTTTACCTCTCTGGCTCAAGAGGAGAATTCCTTACATGCAAATGCTAAAGATTCTTGTCCAAAAATCCGTATGAGGAAAAAGTTGAGCCTGACTGATTTTGAGGGAAGCCTCTATGTTGCTGCATAACCCCAATTTACCATATACCCTGCTTGTACATTGAGCTACCTGGAGATCAGCAAGATCATCATGGAGGGGTAGCTCAGACCAAATCCCAGGCAACAGAAAGTACAATAGGAAGCTGACATTATCATAGAGTTAATTAACCTCCACTTTGTAGTTTAGCCTTACGATGCCATCTCACTGCCTGATAGCATTCCCGAACACCAGACTCGTTTTCCACAAAGTGTTGAGTCTTTCTGTGCTGTTGTGCAGCAAAAAGGCACTTTGTTCCCTTCTTGGATGTCCTGGGGAAACATCTTGTTGATCCTGGACAAGGCTCATCACAGATGAAACAAGAATGAAACTCTAGCAAAGTGATAAATGGGACCTTAGTGCTGGTCATGGACCACAAAATCACCCTTCATGTAAAATAAGGCGGAGATTGAAGTGAAGCAGAATTTAAGTGCCAAAGTGAAAACAACAGTAAGATTATTTTTTTTTTAGATATGTGAACACAGATAAAAAAGAAATCTAGGGTTATACCCACCTATGCTTTTTAGTTAGCTTCAAAAGGCTTTTTCTTCCTCTCTTTTTCCTAATGATTGTATCACTAAGGTGTTTACATAATTTTGTAGCCGAGGACCATTTTAAAGAAGTCTTAAACATGTAGCTTTTATTCATAAATCTCCCCTAGGGCTCTATTAAGACTTTTCTTCCCCTCTGGATTTCTTTGAACATACCTTTGGTTTTCTTGAGGGAATAAGTTCTACACCTGCCAAACTTTTAAGAATGTTAATATCTTTTGGACCTATTTAGACAGAGCCATCTCCTGCCCACACTGTAAAGAGAGCTTGTTATTAACAGCTCTTATGCTTAATTAACTGTAAACAAATCATTATCCGATGAGCAAAACATTCCTTTCCACACTGCGGGGTGGAGTTTGGCCTCAGTGTTCAGCTTTTCTGCACTCAGCCTTTTCTTTCACAAGCCTAGGACCTGGAAGGATGCACAGGCTCTTTCTGCATAGGTTATTAGAGCCCAGCTGGCTGCCCAATTGAGAAGAGGGTTCTGCCAGCCTTCCCTTCCCTTTCCTGGAAGAGCATCAGGGAGAAGGGATCTTTTCAGTTGGTTCCACACTTTTATTTTGATACAGGGGGTATAGTACTGGATATTCAAGCACACTCTTTTTTCAGATTCTTATAGAACATAGATATTAAAAAATGCATTTTTTAGCTAAATCAATATAGTTACATGAACAGAAAAAAGATCCAAGGTGAACTAAGGGTGGCATAATGAATGGAAACGGAGAATCATCTTGCTTCACAAATCTCACTTCTTCATTTTTTATTCAACTTTAAAATAGGTTCAAAATAAACTTTTGAAAGAATCTGACTTTATATAGATGTAAACAGGTTTTTTTAAATATTGTATTTTTAAAAATTCTACTGCAGTTGCCAAGAATGTTTTTTAGTTTACTTTATTCACCAACATTGTACCACTGAGACTTGGCAGCAAAAGTGGTTTTATTGATTTTCATTATCCAAGCTAGAAGAAATGCAAAATATAAACAGCAGGAATTATGACCCTTTTTGCCTTTAGTAATTGAAGGGTTTACTGGTAGCAACATTCAGTAAGTAGCAAACAAATATATTTTACTGTGTTAACAGAAAAAATTGTGCAAAGTCACAAACCAGATCTCCAGGGATCACGAGATTGATTTAAATGATAAAGTTTTTTACTTTCTTTTCATCTGGTTCAACTTTATCCCCAAACTCATTCTAGTGTGAAGCCCCAGAACAAAATGCACCTGTAATAATAACATCTTAAGGCTCTTTTAGGACTTCTTAAAGTACCTGAACTCAGATTGACTGTATTCCTCTTACATGGTTTATTAACGGTAGAAAAGAGGTGGAGCCATTAGCGCTCCAGGAGCATTTTTGGCAACCCTGGCTACTGATGTCAAATAGTTAAATGCCTAATAGTTGATGGTGTAGGAAGGAGACACTCCTCAGAGCCAAAAACTAAAGGTCGAAACTTGTGTTGTCTTGTTAGCAGCAAAACTAGTAAAAATTCCTTTATGATTTTAGGCAAGTTGCTTAACCAGTCCATGTCTGCTGGCACAATGATTGCAAATCTTCACTGACATTTGCTGACTGTTTTGGGATCTTTAGATAGAGCCTCGTAGATATAAAGGCAAGGTGCTCATTATCCTTATTATAATTTCTGGTTACAGCAGAGAAAATATAAGAGCCATTCAACTTAGACAAATATGAATTCAGAAGTGTTAAATTCTACTCCTCTGGCTGGCACTGTGCCAGGACGACTGTGGGAATGAATGGCCAGGAGGGAGGGTGAGGGTGCCAGTGGGGCTGCATCCCTGATATCTGCACAGCAGGGAACTCCCAGCAGTACCAATGTGACCCAGGTCAGGCACGGAAATGTGACTACACTGCTGTCCTGTGAAATAACACATGGGAGGTGGAAGCCCTGTGCTTTCACGTGGAGGGCTGATCTAGCACAAGTGATGATGATGATGATGTAAAGTGAGCTTATACCTGGTCAGCACCTTGTGTGGTGGCTGTAGAATTTCCCATTTGATGCTCAGAGATCAGGAACAGAGTGAGAGCCCACAGCTTGTGTGGAAAGAAGCCAGAGGGGATGCCATACAAGTCAATTGTAGTATAAATCCACATGAAAGGTGTAAAAGATCAGCTAAGGCAGTCATTTGGGCAAAGGATTAATTGTAGCTGATGAAAGTGGAGGTCTCGTCCATTCCCCTTCCTGCCTCCAGCTGTTGGGCCCTGCCCTTGCTCTTTAGCCTGCTCTGGGATGTGTCAGAACCTTCTCTGAGTGGCCTTACCTTGCCAAAAAAGCAGAAAACAATCCTTCCATCTTTTCTGTGTTTGTTTTCTACCAGACTGATGCACTGAATGGCTCTTGAAGATATCCAAGAAGCATCAGGTGGGAAAAATGATGGGAGGGGAGGAAGACAAGAGTAGTATCCTTCAGTGACAATAAATTGCTAAATCTGCTCACCCTCTCTCATGAAACTGATACATGAATGATGAATGTTATGAATTTTATCTAATGGATATGTATTTGTTGTCTCTGTAACTCATAACTAGGCTGCCTGCAAAGTACTGTAACCTGGTATAAGTCAGAAGAAAAAGGCTGCTGTCTTGCTGTGCCATGTCCTCCCTCGTGCCAGCACAGGCTTTAAACCCTATTACAGAACTGAGTTCTGATTTCTCTTGATTTTCTGGTTTCTGCAGAACTGATTTGGCTGAAAGCTAATCTGGCAAAAAAATTAATTTCCACAGCATCTCATTGCACAGAGCTACAACTGTGCATGCTGGCACATGAAAGGGAATGGATGGGAACAAACAGCTGGGACCTGGAGGGAGCAGAAGTCCTCCACTGGGGGGGCAAAGCCAGTTTATGCTGCTTACAGCATTAGCTGTATGATGATCTCCTTAAAATGAAATATGGGTTAGGTTTTTGTTAAAGAACCAAGCAGGCAGCCTCCCTCAAATGCACAACAGTATAGTAAAAACAAGACCTCATTATCAGTCAGTTTTAAAAGTTGCTGTATTTTACTCTGAGCAAATTTAAAGTGGTCAGAAAGATGATATTGATGATCCAGTTCCTGGACGTTTTGTGTACCCAGCAAGAAGAGGTGTTTGTGACTCTCAGCTGCTTTGGGGTTTGGAAGCTTTCACCTCTCAAAGGTTCATGGGGTATTTTTTTTCCACTAAAGTATTTTTAGGTCATAATTCCTGATGATTTCATGCAGAAGCAAATGATGTAGAGATCTGGTAAGTAAAAATTACCCTCAGCTCTCTTTCGCACTATTGCAACTCAGGCTACAGTTTCTTAAGAAAAAATATTTTGTTTGAATTCCAGTTCAACAGCCTCGGTCCTCCCATACTTGGCTTCTTAGCTGTGCCAATATGACAGCTTTTCTTGTCACACGATTGCCTGCACTGGAGGAACTTACTTTTGGAAAAGTGCTCCCTACCCTGAGAAGAAAAATATCATGGCCAACTCTCTGATAACGGAAAGGGTTTTTTCTCAGAAAGTTGTGCAGACTATCCCAGAGCTAGTTACAGGTAAAATCTTGATATGTAGGTGTTAATTGTTACCAGATGGCTTCAAAGACTTTCAGACTGTTTCAACATAAACAAACATGTAATGCACCCAGAACACAATAATGTCTTATTAGCAATACCATGCATAACTTTCAAACAAACATTGTCAGACAGTAAACACACTAGTGATTCCTCTACTACTTTTCCTCACTCCCCCTTGTTGATGTGTGATAATTAAATACAATCTCAGTTTCTGTAAGATACTAAGCACGCACATGTAAAGAAAACCTTTTATTTTCTTTCTTTCTGAAACAGCCATAGGTTCTTACTGTCTAACCATAAACACTTTGAAACCTGCTGCTTATGCTTCAGGAGGATGCTGGGGACAAAACTTGTTTGAATTTTTTTCAGACATACTAGTTGGTCTAACACAAGACACTTTCTCTGTCAACAAGCTCCATCTAACTCCAGTTACAAGGCATATCACCTGCACTTTTCAGAACTTGAGAAAAAAGAAAATCATACCACATTTTTGCCTGAGTGTGTCAGACCTTGCTTATAAACAGAAAGAAAGGGGGAAAATGAGAGAGAAAGAGAGAGAAACAGAAGCCTTTATGTTCATAGTCATTCATTAACCTAAGAATCCCTTGAACTCTGTAGCCAAAACCCTACAACCACAGAGACTGAGGCTTCCCACCACCAGCTCCCACAGTCAGCAGTTGAAACAGAGGAGTGCCTTGAACTCCTCCTGCCTCCACCTCCTGCTGATTGAGCTCTGAAGCTGCTGAGTGGGACTGCTCCCCCTTACCATTTCTCAAGAGCAGAGAAAGGTGTAAGGAGCTGCTGCTCCCCTCAGAATTGCTGGCAGTTATACCAAGCCTTCCCTTTTCCCTCTAGATTATTTTTTATGTAAATCATTTTTGTAGCCTAGCTGATAGGCTGTTCCCTCCAGCAGTTGGGAGGAATAAGTACTTACCATGATGAATGTTTTACAGTGATGCCGACCCATGCTCCACTATTAAGAGCCAGCAGTGGGCTGGCTTGGGGCTGAGCTGGCACGGACACAGCAATGGGTTGGGAATAGCCACATGGACTGACTCCAGGGAAGCTTTCAGTTGCCCCCAGCATTGCTCTACCTGCTCTGGAGGTGCTTCTGACCTGCAAGCTGTGCTACCTTCCCCACAGCATTTTCTGAAGAAATAGAACATTCCTGTTCCTCTCAATTGCTTCTTTGCTCTGGAGGGAAAAAGAAAATAATTTTTCTCTGGTTCAAAGCATATGGGATGCACATTTGTTCACTTGCACATGCAAACACACGTACGTACCCAGGGAAAGCAGTTCTATATATGGTTTAATAGATTATTTCCCTGTGATTTGCTCTGAAATGCTGCGGGCTGGTGGCAGACAAGTCCAGATTTGAAAAAGCAAGGAGGAATTGTTTACCACTGCAGCAGTATCACACTCCACCTGTGCCTTTTTCTAAGGAACCAGAATGAACTTTCCACTTGCTGGAGTTTATGTGGCTCTGTTCCCATCTTATCCCAAAGCTTCATATTCACTTTAACCTCCAGCTTATGCTGTTCTGGCCCACTTCCACTGCAACATCTCCGGTACCGTCATTTGGTTACGTCATACAGCACACGGCTTGTGTTGCCTTTTTGAAAGCTACTGAGTTGGTGGGGTAGTCCTACTCCAGCAATAGTCCTCTTGTGCTCTATGATGTCATGCTGTGGTTTAGAGGTATTTTTATACTGGTTTTTCTTTGCTCGGCAGTGATTTTCAGTCGTACACATCTCTGTGCGCATATTGATCTGTTATGATTGTAATGGTGTGGGGTTGTCTCATGTATTTGCCCTATATTGTATGTGGTCTGGTGATAGGTAGGATGCAGGGAGCAGTACTCTATTACCCACATGGTTACCCACAGAAAAATGTACTTTGTAGAATAGTGGGTGATTGGAGAGTGCTGCAGGGCCTCGCATCCCATCGTGCAGGTTGTGAGGCTTCACTTCACCATGTCTTAAAGGGTGTGGGATCTTGCTGTATTGGGCTGATGAGTTTCTGTGTATATTTCTGCATCCTGTAGGGTAGGTAGGGTGTTTGGGAGCGCCTGCAGGTCGCAGTGTGGTGTGGCGAGGTGCGTGTGAGGTCTTGTGTCACTGGCTCGGTAGGTCTGCGTGGGCAGCCGTGCACGTGCGTGTTTCACAGCTTCGGAGGGCAGGGGCTGTGCGGTGGCCCTGGTGAAGGTTGTTGGGCACTATTCCTCTCTGTCTGTGTATCTCGTGTGCCACGGGGCCTGCTCAGTGCGTGCGAGCGCTCTGTGACCCCGCGGGACGAAGCAGCGCTGTGCCGCGGCAGGGCTGCTCGGCCCGTCCGGGCACACAGCAGTTCTTGCCCCGCAGAGCCCCGCGAACGCCGCGGTGCCCCCGGGCTGCTTTGCGTCAGCGCTTCACGCCGGCTCTTGCCGGCGAGGACCGGACCGGGTGCAGCCGCCCGGGCGCGCCCCGACGCTCACGGTGCTCAGCGCGGG
>VXBA01002855.1:2263017-2321513 GCA_013399895.1 Serilophus lunatus
CGCAGCCCCGCGGGAGCACCTGCCGCTCGCCCCCGTGGGGCCGCGGAGCGGCACCTGCCGGTGCCGCTGGGCCGGGCCGGGCGCCGTTCGCGGGCGGGCAGGGCGGGCATGGCGGCGCGCTGAGATGAAAGTGACCGTGTGCTTCGGGAGGACCGGGATCGTGGTGCCCTGCAAGGACGGGCAGCTCCGCGTGCGGGACCTGACCCAGCAGGCGCTGCAGCGCTACCGCAAGGCCCAGGAGAAGGTGAGGGGCGGCCGGACCGTGCGCGGAGCCGGCCCGGGGTGAGGGGCGGCCGGGGGGAGGGCCCGGGGCCGGCCCCGGCGGGACGGAGGGACTGCGGGGCCCTGGGGTTGGGGTCGGGGTCGCACGGCCCCGAGCGGAGGGTGCCCAGCACTGACTTTGTCCGAGCAGCTGATGCCGGCGGGCCGGGAGCGTGTCCCTCTCAGCCGCACAGCCAGCACGGCTCTCACTGCTGGGCGTGGGGACTGACAAACTTGAGGCAGGCACAAGCATAACCTGAAGTTATTTTCATTAAAGCTTGTGTTTTCTGGCAGCAGCTGCTCAGCAAAGTGCTGTCTGCACGGGTAGGTGACTTCCTCTACATGAAAGGAGCTGTGAGTTTTTCTTGGCTTGTACCTAATTGAGCATAAAAATACTTTTTTCTTCCAAGAGGCAGGTGCTGAAGGCTAAGGGAGTACTGTTCAATACTGATGAAAGGCCTAGTGTTGGAAATACTGCTTTGTGAAAGAGATTCCAGTTACAAGGCCTGACTCGAGGACTTGAAGAACTGTCCATCTTACTGAGACATCTGAGTAAAAAGTAGAGCCAACGTCTCATGGGATCTGTTTTGTGCCCTGTGCTGGTTTCTTATGGGCCCAGTCAATTGTTTGATACCCTGAATGCAAAACTGGAAGTGAATTCTTCTTGCAGGCTTATTGTGCAAAACTTGCTACTGACAGGTGAAACAGACCATGAACAGCTGAGACTGCGCTAGTAGAGGTTGTCCTGGTCACGGCGTTAGTCCTTCTGAGCAAGTGTGGTGCTTTAACCTGCCTTAAGATACGTAGAGCTTGTATAAAAGCCTTTTTTCTAATGATGTTGCCTGTGTGAAACAACTGCATAATGTTTATAGAATTCTTGATGGCGTTAGAGCCAACAGTCAGTGAGATCTTTTGCCCTGAAGTCTACTTCAGAGGACTAAAATATGCCTTCAAGAGAGGGGTTTTACCAGAAACAGAATTGTTTTCAGCTGAGTTGAAGTTAGAAGTTTAAAATTTTATATCAGCTTTGATTTTTGCTTGTGATGGCATTAGATTTAGCTCATGGTGATGGCTTAAAGGTGGCCTACAAAGCCCTTGTATAAATTATTTCAAATGCCTTTCCTTTTCTTCTCTGTATTTTCTTTTCTTATTCCTGTAGAGAGGAGGAGAAGGGTGCCTGCTGTTCTAGGTGAAGCCCTGGTTGCTTATTGAGCCTTCTAGAACAATTATAGATAGAAATTCCAACAATGTGAGAAAGGTTCAGATCAATGCAAGATACTCAAGATGTGCTACAGTTCAATTAGTTTCTCGTAATTTTGTAACAAATTGCTATTTAAATAGTGTCTAAAGAATTTTTTTAATACCAAGCAGTCATATTCTGTTTGCCCTTCAGTGTAAGGTCAAAATCATCAGCCTTCTTTATGGACAGCCCGAGGTCAGAGTTCATGTTTCTCACCTAGTTGTATTTCTTCCTTTGCAAATTACACTTTTTGGTTTTTTTTTTGGCTTATTTCCTTACAGAGGTCTTGAGTTCCCTGTTCTGCACCGTAGGTGGACAGAGTGGATACAGGCCTGTGTGTTCACAAGTTGCTGATGGCCTTGAGTAATGGTGCTTCAGAGCTAGAGCTTCTACAAGGATGTGTTAAGAGGCAGGGCAAGGGGAGCAATCTAAGGACATGGAAAGCAAAGTAGATTTTCATTCAAATCACTAAAAAACCCATTTTTTGCCTTCTGCACCCTCTCTCCCACCAGTTCACTGTAAATGTAAACAGCTCCCTTGCAGTGCTTTGATTAGCTAACTTCCAGTCCACGGGGTTTGCAGTGGAACTGGCCAAAAAGATAGTAGACAAATTTCTTCTTATCTTGACAAGTATCACCTGGTGTTAGATTGCTTTCCTGGGGGAGAATTTGGGGTTGGTAAAAGAGATCATACAGACTCTCAATTAATTTTATTATCTTTTGAAGTATTTTTTTTTATGATCTAACATGATGGATTGGATGTTTAGCCATTTTCCTTCTGTTGGCTCTTTCTAAAATTGCCTTTAAAAAAATGTAAAATGAGAATGGCATTATCTCAAGATAATCAGCAGCTAAAATCTGCTGGGTGGTGTGCATGTAAGCAGGTTTGTGCTAAAGATAACTGAATATTTGTTTTTCTCCTCAAAATATTTAGAATACTTTCTGTGACAGAATGCTGCTCTTTCTGTTGGCATGTTAAGTGTTCTTGTATGTTTTTTTCAAGTGTTAAAATCTTTTAGAAGAATAAGGTGGAAAACAGTATTGTTTAAGTGTCTAAAGTATTTAGAGAGGGGAGGGGAATTGATTCAGGGAGTATCTTTGGTAGTTGCAGAATGGAAAATGAAAGTGGTAGCTAAGATACAAGCTGTAGGAACTTTGTGTTAGTTATGGTGCTGTCAAACCCTGCAAAAACGTGTGTGAGAGGCTCTGAAGTTTGGGAAATCTCGTTTTGCTGTGGCACTGCAGTCCTGTGTCTGGCAAAGGGGAAGACACGAGATTAGATGATTAATCTGTGTATATTGTAAAATATTTGAATTTGTATGTATAAAAATAGGAAAATTTTGAATTGGTTTGAATTACTCCGCACTTCTTTATACTTGTAATGAGAGGAAAGTCGATGCAGTAGATGGTTAAGTCTCTCAGTAACTCTGAGCAGCTGGTTGTTGTAGCCTGCTGTGTGTCCTTAGCAAGTTTGATTTGGTTTCTTGACTGGGCTGTAAGTTGGATCATGAAGACTCATCTGCTTCAGTTAATTAAGTACCTTCATTAAGTGAAACAAAACACTGGGCCAATTTCAGTTGAAAACTCAGACTGATTATTTATTTGATTCTGCTGAATTTAGTGGATTTTAGAGGTGCTGGTGGAGTTCTACATGGGTAGGTCTTGTCTGATTTGCTGGATGTTACCAACAACTATCTGGAATTATGAACTTTGTATTACAGTAACAGCTAAGAGATTTCTGTGCTCTGGGATTTTGTGATGAGAATAGTCTTAGATGTTTAAGAAATTTTTTTGTTGCTCAGCTTCTTTGTGATAATTGTAAATCATTTTTCAGGGAAGTGACTGTCATCTCAGAAAGTAACTTGAGTTTCAGTAAAATGATTTGGGAACTTTTCTGTGACTCAGGATCTGCTTTTCTTGCTGTTTAGTAATGTACATTAAGGCTTCCTGCTGACAGGTAGATACAGTAGGATTAATGATTCCTTATTATCAGCCTAGTCCCTAACTTGATATTTTTGGTGCCCCGGGGAGCAGTTGCATGACATCTGTTGTATTTGGGATTCTTTGCTTGAGTGAGAGCAGATGTACTGCAAAACAGTCGAGTTGCTGTCAGGCCTGTTGGTGTGAGATTGCTTCTTTGTAGCTGTAAGGCATGGCCTTGGATTCGGGACAAGGTACCTTGTTGATTGTTTTCCAGTGAATTGTCAGAGACCGTTTTGGTTTGTTTTTCCCGAGTATGTAAATGAGAGGGAGAAGTTCTGGGTCAGGGCTGAAGGGTTCCATGTGATCTTGTGCTGCTGTCTGGATCTGCATGGTCCTGTTGGAAGCAATTCCTTAAAATGCATGTGGGGCTAATGCACCATTGTGTTCACACTTCTGCCCTTGGAAACGCCGCTCCCCCCGCACCGGAGGCAGGAGTTGAACTGGCAGCTTTGCTGGGCAGCCCCGGGTTCAGCTGGGGATCCTTCCGTGCTCACTCGGAGACCTTGAGTGCTGTGGGTACAGAAAGTGATGAGAACGCCTGAGACAGGCCAGGGAAGTCCACAATGACTTTCCTTAAGCTGCGGTGAAAGTTTTCTGAGGAAAATGCGTGTAAGATCTTGCTGCTCTGGATAGTTTTTATCTTTCTGGAGGAGCCAGAGATGAGAAAGTGGTGTTTATCACCTGTGTATTAATTTACCCATGTTTGCATGCACAGCACTTATCTGGACAGCTTGATTAAGTGACTCTTTTGACTGTCTGAAATCCTGTTCAGAGAAGCCAGTTAAATGGATGAGACATGAAAGCCATGTTGCAAAATTAATAAGCGCTGCAATTTGTTGTTTAAAATTTGTCGTTTTAAGCACAGTCAAATTTTTGAGTGGCTCACTCTCAACAGCCTTTTTAGGCCTCCCTTCAGGAGTGCTAACAGAGACAGCCAACTATCAGCTGAACCATCTCTCAGGGACTCTATCTCCAGTTGTTATGGGCATTACAGTGTGTGTTTCCCTTCATGAGAATGCGTGGAAGCCAGCAGTTAATTCTGGAATGGTAATTTTGATTGGCAGTCAGACTGAGTAGGAAGCAATAGTCAGTTAATTTAAGAATGGTGCGTTTTGGATTAGAGTGAAAAAAGTGGGTTGTTTGGGTTGTATTGATGATCTTCTCCAAGGCTGCAGGTTGACTGTTGATACACTTTGTGAGTCCTACTAAGAAAATACTTTCTCAGTCTCTTTCAGTTCCTGCTTGCCAACCACATGACAGTTAGTTTTCTGGAATTAGGTATTGCCGTTGTAAATCAGCCAGCAAACAGAAGGAGGACTGAATGTTCCTGTAGTTTCTCTGGATATGCTGGAGATGGGGAGAATGAGAATTTATTTTGACTCCAAGCTCTGTGCCTAGAAAAGATGTTTACACAAGCAGATCTCTTTAGAAGATATATGTGGAAAGTTTTGAAAGAAATTCTTTATATGATCATTTTTTCTGTTTTGGGTGAACTGTAAGTATTTAGTCCTTTATAAAGGCAGAATAATAGAGTTGTATTTGTAAGGCACTTTTGTCTCAGACTTGGTCTCTAAGTTTGTTGTTTTTTTTTCCCTATCCCAGTTTGTCTTAGTTTATTTTACTTTTTTGCTATATTGTGGATGGGGAGAATCCATAATCTTTGTTTTACCAAAACAATTCTAAGCTCTGTCTTCAAGTGCTTCTTTTTTTTTTTTTTTTTTTTGTGCTGGAAAGTATTTTAGCTATTAATTCCCATGTTTTTCAAAGCATTACTCAATCAGCTACAGTATGTTAGTAAGTCTTGGAAACTGTTGTATTTCAATGAACAGCTTGGTTATCACGTCTGCATTCAGCATTTGGATTTGTCCACTGTGATATTATACTAAAAATGAGAATGTAACTTGATACTCTGCTTTCCCTTTGCTGTTATATGAGTTTGAGTAACTGACTCATATGTGGGAAGACATGTAAGTAGGAGGGGTAAAGAAAAGAGGAGACATGATTTAAGAAACTGTTTACTGACTTAAAAACACTAGTGTTGATATTTCATTGAGATTGGAAATAGCTTTCAAGTGGCAGAACTTTGAGTCTATTAAAGCATTTCCAGGATCACTTTTACAGTGATCTGAGAGTTTAAAAAGTGTCTGCCTTTCAATTGCTTTGGCATAAAATGTCTCTTGCTGTGTTGTATTGTAGCCCTAGTTTGATGTAATGAGATTTTTGGTAGATTTCCAGTCTCCTTTCCCTTTTCTCTTTCTCGCAGGTGTTTATAATCCAAACAGAAGAACTGCTCTTGGACTTAGTCAGACTTGTCATAGAAAAACGTCTTCTAGGACATGAGCTACTTATGTAACCTGAAAAAAACACTTTTTTTGATCCCTTTATTCTTTATAAGAAGTTGACCACTGCCAGTAACTTGGGCTTTGGGCTGAATTCTGTTGCCTAATGTTCATGTTTTTCAGGGGAGCTCAGTTGAAGAGTAGAGATGGATAAAACTGATGGAAATTCAATAGACAAAATGAGAAACTCATCCTGGAAATACTGCATGTCAGACTTGAGTGTATATGATAATACTGAGTTTGCTTTTTAGTCTTCCAGATGATATTTGTCAAGTTCTGAAAACTGTTCTGTTGTTACTTGAGAGGCAGCAAAGACCTGTGTAAAAACTGAACGGAATCCTAGGACGAAGCCATGAAAGAGCAGTACAGAGTTCTCAGTAGTGACTGCTTCCTGTTGCTCTTTGTCCAGTGGAAGATAAACTCTGAATAGAATTGTAGGAATTTGTGAAGAAGGAATGTAAACCTCAAATGATATTTCTGGCAAGGGATGGAACTGGGAAGTGCTTTTGCTTGCTGCATAAAATGCAGTTTTAATGTTTTGAGGTTTTTTTCCCATAAGTATCTGAGCATGGAGAGTTGTGTTCTATTGATCTGCAAAATGTAATGTTTTTGTTTTTACCAGATAAAGTGATTTGTGCACAATGTTTCATGTTATGTGGCTGTACTCTCCTCCTTACTCATTCAGTATGGTAGGCCAGCTGAATCACAACATACTGTTCCCCATCCTGCTACTGAAGCAGCAGATTTCCTCCCCTGTTGAGCAGAACATTCTTTAGGCTTTCCTAATGATTCCAGTGTCATAACTGTAGCTTTCCTCAGTGCAAAGACCTATTGCTTCATTATTGTAAACTCCCTCTGGCCCCCTATTAAGATGCCTGTGTTTCATCCCTAATGAATATGATAATGCTAAAGGTCTTGAGCAATTAGTATAATTGAAAACAGATTCTGCTTTGTATTTTTATATTCCATTCTTGAATCTTGCTTATGCATAAGGATATACCCATTTTATGTCAGGGAACTGACTAAACAGAAATGACAGGCTCATGTGAGCAACTTATTGGCAGAAGTGGTCTTGTAAATTCCACTGACCAAACAGTGTCCTGAATGCATTGGGAAACTGAAAGCTGCTTCATATGAGACATTTAGGAAATTGCCATATTACGAACACTTTTCTGGACAAAAAAGACTATGCAGTATTTGTGTAATACTATCATTAATAAAAGCATTTTTGTTCCCCTCTAGTTATGTGTTGTTAGGGTAGTTCTGTAAGTCTCATCTTCAGTACTTTAGTACTTCTATGGAATTACTTCAGTAAGTTATTTGTAAAGGAAACTTCGTTTTATAAGAAATTACTGATTGTACTGGATAGGACTTTTTTTCAGACTGTTACCCACTTTAAAGAAAAAAATAGGTAAGACTTGATTCTGTAAATGTTTGGGGTTTTTCCTTTTTATGCCTAATGGTTATGCTATAGACACCTCCATTAAAGTGAACTGTTGAAATGTTTTAAT
Source organism: Serilophus lunatus (assembly GCA_013399895.1). Lineage (NCBI taxonomy): Eukaryota > Metazoa > Chordata > Aves > Passeriformes > Eurylaimidae > Serilophus > Serilophus lunatus. The sequence goes on from VXBA01002855.1 coordinate 2,270,351, forward strand.
GTAATCAAAATCTTTTACTTTCCATGTAAACCTGTAATTTTTATGTCACCAGTAAGTACATCCATTCAAAACTGATGACTTTGCTTTGTTGTGGCAGGTGCCACAGCACTGCTCCAGTGCTGGATTTGCTCTTGGGAATGCTCCCGAATTGGGAGGTTTAGACAAGTTGCTCGTTGGTTTCACGAGAATGCACTGGCAGCATTTGTGGCCACAGGGAGACTTCTTACTTAATGCAATTGGTTGTTATGTGTATGAAAGAGAAAACTACAGAATATTTGAATGAACATGCTTCTTACAGCCCATGAAAAGGATACCATTGGTATGAAGGGTACATGAGAGGAAGAGGAATGATTGTACTCTAACAAAGTCTGATATTTGGAATCACAGAATGCAGTCTGATGAGTGGAGATAAACAGCTGGCACTGGACTCTCTCCTTTTTTTTTCCTGGCTACATATTTGGCTTCGAAGATGAGGCTCCATTGAGCCAAATGGTTTTGCAGTATGGCTTATCTGACAGTGTTTTTCAGACTACCAGTGAAATACTAGCGGCTGGTGAATCATAACATGCATCTTCCCTGTCATTTTTCTTTACAAAAATGCAGTAATTTCTCATCTGTTTAGTAGAAGAAAATGGAATGCTTAAAGGAGAATTTGATGCAATCCAAAGAAACTGAGACCTGCGTTCCTGAAAAATGGTGTGGCTTTATTTTTTTCCTTTGACTAATCAGTTTCTCTATTCATCTCTTTCCTAAAACCTTAGAGGACCTTCAGATTGTCGAAAATATTATGTCATTCTCATCAATCCACCAACAGTCGAGTTGATCTTCATTGGCAAACCTGTATATCTAAGAAATAGATTTTCGGAGAGGGGACAAAAATATTTTATATCATCATCTCCTGTTTCTTTTCATTTCCATGCCAATGTACAGATCAATTAAGAATAGTTCCAGCTCAGTAGGATCCCACGTGTCTCTGTTTGGACCTTTAAAGGAAAGACGTATCATAAATCCTTATGGGTTAATCCCTTATATATGGTGGATCTGTTCTGTATCCAAACTCTTGATTGTGAACCATCTTAGAGCTGAGGGGTATTGCTTTTAATTTGGGCATGGATTTATGCCTTCCCATTGCCTGTGATAGGTAGTGCTTTCTCATTCCCTGAAAGCTGCCATTACAAGGCTCTGTCCTCCCAGTGAGGACATGAACGATCTGCAGCTGCTCCAGGAGGTGGCAGGTTGGAAAGGTGCTGTATCTGTGCTGTTGTGTATCCTGTGCTGTATCTGTCCTGTTGGCTGGTGTGCCTTCACAGATTTTGGTGAATAAGGTAGCTCTCTACTTATGTTTCTCCTTGAACTAGAAGTTTTGAAGTCATATAGTCTTTCATAGCTCTTTTTTTTTTTTTTTTTGGTTACTCTTGCAGGGCTGGGTGTCATTAATGGTGATAAGACCAGAATTTTGTGTAGGGGATTTGGGGTATAGCTCCTCCATTTTTTCTCTGCTGAATGTAGGTACCATTCACTTCAGTTCCTCCAGGTGAGGCATTTTTTGCTGAATGCAGTTCTTAGTGACAGTTTGCATGCTCTAGCCTTTTGCCTAAAATGATGATTTTTTTTTTAAAATCCTTTGTGATACTCACTTGGTGGATAGTATTTTGAGTATTAGAAAGGTTTCCACTAACATTCTCTACTTGCCAACTCTTCTCTGAGCACAAAGTGAAATCAGACTGCAAATTTAAGGTTCTTAGGACTTTGTTGGTGGAAGTGTTGGCTGTGGGCTGATTTGGATACAAACCTTTTTTAAGTGATGAGTTTTATGAATAAAGAAGGTAGTGTGTGACCTGGAACTCTGCTTAACTAACTTCTTCCTCCATAGCTTTTTGAAATTGTGTGTGTGCCATCTAACCTTGCTACTCCTGCCTAGAAGTCAGTTGCAGAATGTCTTTGCTGTGGATCCCTGGTTGAGCAGTTACTAAAATCTCTCTGCCAGCTGCAGCCCTTTTCTATGAGGCTTTCTTAACTATTTCAGTAAGGCTTTTCATGGAGGCTTTTCATCTGACTTTTTTTTTTTTAACACCACAGAGGTGGGACTGAAATACAGTAGGACGGAATTAGGGTAAGCAATAAAGAAGGCTACCAGAGATAGTGTGTCTGGGGCTCTTCTAGAAATATAAGTAATTCAGGTGTTCTACAAACCAGTCAGGGCCGTGTTGCTGTTCTGCAGCAGTTCAAACCTAGAATGGATCACTTGTACCTTTTCTCTTTTGGAGGTAGTAAGGCCTTTGCTGTTGTGCCTTGAAAACTGTTCCTCAGTCTATCCAGGACCAAACCAAATGACTTAATTTCCTCTGGTCTTCTAGTCTATCATACTTCATTATCAGTAAATTGGATGGTTGGACTGCATCTCACCTGTACATTTTTTTTTAAAACCAAAACAAGCATCTACTTTTAAAATGAATAGTCTTGAAGCTTTCTATTCACTGCTTAAGTTATTTCTTTAAGGAAGTTTTATTTAGATTATGTTGGTTTTTATGAAAACCTGTATGGAAACCAGGAGTCATACAGGAATTTTTCTTGCTGACTAAAGGCTCCAGAGGGCTTGCTTTTAGAAAAAAAATACCAGTATTTGTTAAACTTGCAGGAAAAAAATGAGGCAAATATAATATTGCATCAATTAAATGTTTCTACAGTGTGAACTCTATGAAATGCAGTTTGCTTCCAAACCATACTGAGTTAAAAAGTCGTTGGCTATAAAAATGATTTTTCTGCGGTATAATTTTTTTTGAATGATTACAATAATTGGCTGCAGTAAGGGGTTGTCATCAATCTATTAGGTTATTTTTACAAGCTAGTTTATTTCATAGCAAGTATGGGTTAATTTGTGGAAATATCTGGTTTGTTTTCATGTGTAAAAAATGTAGCATACTTTACTTCGAATCATTGACTTCAATTGGATTTTCTTTAGGTTACTCACTATACTGAGATTTCTGTAGAAATTTTCTGTCTTTCTCTAGGTTGCCACCCTGCCCCTTCCTATTCTATAAGATAGGTTACAACAGTATGCTAATACAAAATTTACCTTACTTGCATATTTTTCAAAAGTCTGTTTCTCATGGTTGACTTATCTAACAAATGTACATGGAGGTTTTTTTGGTTGATGTTGGATATTTGACTATCATCTTCTGTTTCTGGCACCTCTCAACCTGTTCTTTGTCTGCTCAAAGAATAGAAGGTTGGAAGAGCAGTTTGCTCCCTAGAATTGTATCTTTCCATGTCTTGTGTGGGGTGGAAAGACTTCCTGAATTTTTTCCAGGGCCGCAGGGAGTTAAGGTGCTCAGCCCCTACAGAATTAGGCTCATTTGAAAAACTGAGCTGCTGCCAATCCACAATTAATTTTCCCCTGCTGGCTGTAATTAATGTATCCAGAACAAATGTTTCAGGAGTTCCTGGCATTATAAGCCACAAAAAGAAAACTCCCCTAAAGAGCTGGAATCCTGAAATAGTTGTGTTGGGTGACAAAAAGGATAAGGTTCATTGACATTTTAACATTGTGTATTGAGAAAGGCCAGTGTTGGCATAGCAGTGGTCATGATGCAGGTGTTGTTTAGACTGTAATGAGAACAGAAGATAATTTTTTTTGAGGGGGAAAAAGTAATGTGTTTGTGGGGAAAAAAAAATAACATTAGCATGTGTCCTGTCAATGATAAATGGCTTGTCTGTGTGAGGCAAGAAGATGAGCAATCGAAAATCCAGAGGTCTTCTGTGTTAATGTTTCAGGAGCAATTATTTGGATAGTTCTCATCAGATGCTGAATGATGAGAGGTACTCACTTTACCTGAAAACTCCTCATAGAAACCACTGACTTTGCGAGGGGGAAAACTGAGAATTAATTTTTGCTCTAAATACTCAAAATAACTCAGAAGTGCTTAAAAAGAACCCTCATGGCCTGTGCATTTTAAATATATTACTTCTGAGCATGCTTTCCTCCTTATGGTTACTGTTGTGTTCAATCCACTTACTTTTTCAGAAGTATCAACATAACAAAATTCCTCTAAACGCTTCTCCTTTTCACATACTTCCACCTGAAGTAAGATGGATCAGGATATGCCAGTGCTGGTCCCTTAATCCTTGAGTCTGGACAAATGTTGGTTTGGCCATTTTCCATTTAAATTGTATTTTGTGTGTTGTGGGGGGTATAATTGCCAGAATTTGAAGTCAGAATGTGAAAGAAGTAGATGGTTTGCTTTTGTACATTCAGGGTGCTTTTTCTTATTAGACCTTTAATGAATTTATAAAAGTGTAGTGCTAAAGCTCTTTAGTGCTCATCATTCCTGGTCTCGAGTAGCTGTACTTGCAGTGTCGCTTTTTTTGTTTGTTTTGGTGCAATACCATTCAACTCTGAGTAGAAATTGGATACACACTTTGGTTCTGTTTATTTACATATCAGGAATTTGCAGTTTGTATGTATCATATTCTTTCTTGTCTGAAAGGAGAAAAATATGTATTAATTGCAATCATCCTTGTATTGAATGAGCTGTATTCAAAGACACTGGGACTACACTAGGTAGGGGTTTTTTTGGAACTTCAGGTATTCCAAATGTAAAATACATCTGGCAGTATGCACACATTGTTTGTCATGGTGTGACACAACTGTGTTTCTGAATGCAATGAAAGTGGAAGAGCCTGGCTTATTGTTCGTAGTGCAGTTCATTAATGTCTGTAGATATGAAATGAGCATCTCACTAAATGCAAGTCTTGGTCAACCCCTGACTCTTTCCTTAAGGGCTTGAAAATAGACAATACGAAAAAAACCCCAAACCAGCTTCTTTCCAGATGGCTGAATGTTTGATGGGTCTTTATGTTCAGCTGTCATTCAAATGTGAATGCTGTGGTGATTATAAGTGTCTTCCATTTTCCTCGTTTCAAATGATCCCTTTTATGCATTGTGTGTTTAGAGATTAACTGTTTGGCTTATCAATGGGGATTTTAGAGCAAAAAACCCCAAGTTGATGGTGTGGCAAGATGTAGGATGTTGGTGTTTATCAGCAGACCTGCCAGTGCAGGTCTTGGCTCCACGTGCCATGTTGCAGACAGTGGTAGTTTTGAAGTAGGTTCTAGCAGACTATTAACATTCTGCCAAGTGGTGTTGTTTCAGTTTTGAACCATTTTGTGTGTGATAAGTTTCACACTACTGTTTTTTTTAGTGAAAAAATATTTTTCTGTAATCTGTGGAGAAAAAGTTTAATATGGGGGGGCTTTGTGGGATGGAGTTTCTTTTAATTGGGAATAAAACTAGATTTAATTTTTAAAGAATGAGTTCCAATCATATTGTATGAAGGTTCTAGATAGGTGTGTAATTTCCTGTTGAATGATACAAGCTACAGTGTAATGATCAAACAGTTTAATACTGTTGTAATCTTGCTAAAGCTCACTCGATGAATTTTCAGGCCTTTTTTGTTCTGTTTTGGAGCCTAACTTCATAGTTCGTGTAACAGAGACCTTTTATAATGCAGCCAAAGCTGCTGTGGATTCTGCGGGAGGCCGAATCACTTACTTTGTGACCATTAGACCAGCAAATTCTGATGTTATCATTTTTTTCTATTAACTGACAATGGCAGTGTCCTTACTTAGTAACCATTTAAAGAAGAGAATCAACTGCTTCATTGCTTGTGCTGGTTTCCTTTTCAGGCAGCCCTTGTAGTGATAAAACTTAGCGGAAGCAGATCCAATTACTTTGCTGAAAAGCCTTCAGCGTCTTGTGGCTGAACTTGTCGGTGACCGGCTCTCTACCTGTTTTTGTGTGTGTGAGTTGGGAAACAGATACAATCACCTCTGTTAATGAGAAGGGAACTGTTCCTCTGGCAGCCCTATTGACGACCGTGCGTTGTGATAAAACGTTCCTGTAACCCGCTTAGCCTTGAGCATTCTTGTGAATAATGGCTGTGTTATGTCCTGTTTGCTGTAGGCATTTTCAATAAGTCTTTGTTTAATTTTACTTGTTATTTCTGTTGGTACTCGAGAGGCATAAATATGTGGAGCTAATGTATGTGGATAGTGTTGTGGAGCCCAAAGAGGGTGAATGAGGTGGCTGACTGAAAAGTAAATGGGACTCATCTGTATCAGTGATGGATGGCATTAAGCTGCAAATGAAAATGAAAGTTGTAATGGCATCTCAGGACTAATGCAAAATATATGCAAATGCAGCATTTAATCAAGTTTGCTTACCAGCTGTTGTTTTCGTTTTAACTTTATTTTGGGATTGTACTGACTTGATTAAAATTATGTAAGGAGAGTTTCCATGTGGCTCTTTTGCAACCTCTGGATGGAGAAAGTTGCTGCAAGGCAGTAACTGGAACATGTGCCTCAGGTGTCATTTTTCAGGTTTGGCTGAATGTGTTACATCACTTACCATCTATATGTTAGCTGTTTTGCAATGACTTGGATTTTGCTTTCTTGCCTTCTTTTTTTTCCTTTTAAGTCTCTGAAGCTCTTTCTTCCCAACTACTTTGTAGTTCTGTTTTCCTGAAGACATTTGGAGTAGTAGGAGGAAGCAGTTCTTTTGTGCTCTAGGGCAAGGGGCAGGGCAAGGAGAACCCTTCTGGACACTAGTGATACTAAATTTCAGTGAAAAGAGTAAACGGTCTCATTCTGTTCTCTGTTTTCTATCGGGCCAAAATCCACTTCATGAGATGATGTTAGGCATATGGCATGAAGTTTTGATGATGTGTTAATTCTGGCATATTCTGTATTTCAGTCAGGTGAAGGTACAAGTTCTTCTCAGGAGCCCTGTTTGGGTTTCATCCAGTTCTGTTGCTTGGCTCAGCCGATGTGATTAGAGGTAGAGGTTGTTTCAGGTATTCATCAGATATATTTGCTGTATCTTAGAAGTCAAATACTAAAACTTATCAACATTGTACTGTAGTAATATGAATTTTATTAATATAGCACAAAATATGCGATATTACATAATAATTCCCACAGTGTAATATTAACCCGGTAAATATTTTTATTACTTGTTAAACTTCCTGTTTGTTTTCTTTCAAACAATAGCCAGAACCAGTGAAGCTGACTAGTCTTTATGGAATTAGACAGTGTTTGACTCTTAGTTGTGCCTTCAGAATATTCTTGACCCAGTTGTTTTTGCTACTCAGAAGTAAAGGGAGGAGGAAAACTGATTAATTTAGTATTTCACATGAGAGCTAAATGACTCATACAGACCTGCAGACCATGTTCCAACACCTTTATTTCCCTCCCTGCACATCCCATTTTGAGTCTTACTTTCCATCGCCAGCTTTCTTTTTCTTCCTTTTTGCTTTTTCTTGTGATGAACTTACTTCTGCCTCAAAGGTACTTCTAATGCTTTGGGTATTTAAAACTGTCCTGGCTGTCTCACCATCTTGGTAGCACTGGGCCTATGATTGTCCCTAATGACTTGATTTCGGAGCACAGTCACCCAATGTGCTGGGAAGGGTCCTGTATTTTCTCTGAGTGGGAGAAACCCCAGATCCACACTTAACACTTGTCTAAAGAATGCAATGAACTGTACCTGCTTAGGTTGTCAGAAAGCATGGAGGGAACTAGTTAGAGTTGACTTGGGTGGTGACGCTGGTGGGAACTGGTGATGCCGCTGACATGCACCAGCCTTGGATGTGTGGGAGGGCTGGTCTGGGGTCTGACCGGTCGCACTGACAGCACAAGTTTGGAAGTCTTCTGCCAAAACTCCTCCCCAGCCTCTGGTCGATGGTTGGTTCATGCAGGAAATAGGGTGGTACTGCAGCAGAAAAGTCCTGCTGTTATCTGTGAAAATTCAAAAAAATCTTATGGCTTTCTACGTGGAATTGAGGATATACTTCTATAATTTACTACTGTTTTTTTCTCACTAGAGCTTTGTCTAAAGCTCTGTTAATGTTAAAGTTTTAGAAGATTTCGGCATACCTGATCTGCATTGTCTTACAGGCATTTGTAGTCTGCTTTGTTTGGAATCTGGTGTTACTCAATCACATCTTTGAAGTCCCCAGCTGCTACTGATAAGCAGTCTTGTGTCAGCTGCAAATGCATTAATCACTTTATCAAAGGAAGGCCCAAACAGCTGTAAATAAAATAATCTTAGATGTTTTCTAGATGCAGGACTGAAGTACTGGCTGCTCTTGTTGTAGATGCTGAGCCATTTATCACTTTTTGTTCAAGAGCTGATAACTTCAGTCCCGAGTTTGTCAACAAAACTGTGTTGTATGAATTTACAGTCTGCCTCTTTTTTATCTGGAGCTGTATTGACCTTTTTGAATTTAAGGCGTCATCAGTTTTAGTTGGCATAATAACAGCATTCTTCACTCAACCTGGACTTTGCTTTTGAAATACAGTATTCTTATGCCCATGCCTGTCTTACTTTAAGTTTTCATCCTCACCTTCATTTCTGTGTGAAAACTGTGTTGCAATTTGAAAGAGTAGCTTTATAGTTCTATCGTCTCGTTTCATGTTGGATTTTAAGAAGTCATGACTGTGGTCCCTTAGCCCTCCCAATGTTACCTTCACATAATCAAACAAATAGGCTCAATGCTAATTCATTATTTGCCAGGTGCCTGGAGCTGTGAAGCAGTTTGCTTATTAGCATAATAATACTACTCTGAATATTGTAGCTAATAGCTGACACAGAGAATTTCGGATGTGGGAGTCAAAGCTCAAAATGTTGCAGGTTTACTTAAAGATGTTTTGTTCTGAAACTGTTGCGAGGAAGAGTCTTTTGTGTTTCTGCATTGTTGAAGCAGTCTAGTCTAATGGACTTGATGAGCTAAAGGATAATCTTACTTTATTACTGAAAATCAGTTTACATTTGTGTTCTTGTATTTGTATCATTATCTTGGATTCAGTGCCTGGCATACAGAGTACTCCAGTTTGAACTGAGGCTTTAAAGAGGAGATTTTTTTGGTAGTTGTTACAAGTGCAGTGTGTTTGTAGACCTCTGTCTCATTGTGTGTCTCCAGCTTTCTTTGCTGTAACACCAAGACAGACATACTTACTCTTCACTGAAATGGTCTTTTTAAGTGTTGGAGCCTAGTGTAGAGGTGAGCTGTGTGATCCTCTACTGATGTATTGTCTATATCATATTTTATTCAGATAGTATTCTTACAGTGAGCTGTATTGAGTGTGGTTTTCATTCAGATTCAATAAAAATCAGAATGCTCTTATTTTTGAAGAGTTCCAACGCTGCAAAGCTAGAGTGTTAGTTAAAATAATTGGAGTTATTTTGGATATTTATATCTGTGCTGTGACTGTTGAGAGTTCCATGCCAGGAAGATACCAGCAGCTTTTTGTGTTTTCCTTTTCAGACCCAATATGAGAGATGGGTATTTTTCGTCCTGCATATTCATCTGCCAGCATAAACCAACTCTCTTCTTTCTGCTTTATAGTGACAGTGGAGTCACTGATGAGATGATTAAGTGCCTTCTCTGCTTTGTGAAAAATAAAGACTGTTTTTAGTATGTAGTCCTATTTATTTCTCAAAACATAATTGTTTAAAGGTGGCTAAAAACCTAGAAATATTCTAGTCCCTCTTTGCAAACACTGTCTCTGAGGGATAGAAGAGATTCTCTGACCTTCCTTTCTGCTATGACCTGCTGTATCCAAGTGTTGACTCAGTGAAGCAAACCTCTTTTCCTTGTGCTCCTGTTTCTTTATAACCTATCTGAAGAACTTTCACTGTGCTTACGTTCTCTGGTTTGTGTTCCAGGATCTCACAGCAGGATCTTTATCTTAAAATGTGGTCTGGGACATGTTTAACAGATGTGTAACCTGTGTGGCAGGTTGCCTGTAGCACACATCTTCACCACGAGAGCTCTCTGATGTCTGAGCTTGCCTTGCTGTAATGAGGTGGCTGCAGTAAATGTTTGGTTTTCTGTCTACCCAAGGAAAACGGAACGTGTTAACTGTACGTGAGATTGAATCAGAGAAGGAAAGAGAAGTGTAAGAATGGGAGAAGGATGAGTTTCATACATCCAAAATGAAGTTTGATGTATGGTGGTGTGAATAGGCGAAGAAGACAGAAAGAAATGATTATCAGTCCTTGCTGTCGTGTTTTGACCAGTAGTCCCCTTAATTTCTTAGAGCATAATAAGTTGAAGATGGCTAAAGGCCTCTCTGGTGACCAGGGATTGACTAGTGATTCTTTGGATTGTTTAGGATGGCAAATAGAAAGCTGATGGTGAGCTGTACTTGGGCAGTGTTAGTCTCATTCCAAAGGCTAGAAAGAAGTTTTGCATTTTGGTTGTCACCTGTGCCTGGGAAGGCCAAGGGAATATTTTCCTGCCCTTTTCTTGGTGGGTAGCAGATGCTTTTGTCACACATCTGTGGTAGTCCACAGGCCTCACGCATGAATTGTTTGGTTGTCTTTGTTGTGCTCTTTTAACTTCCGTCCTTAAGAGCCAGCAAGGCAAACAGGCTTCACAAAATGTACTTCACAGCAAATGTACTCAGATAAAACCAGCCTTTGTGACAAAGATAAATTTGTTTCTGTACTGACCTGATCTGATTAGTTCCTCTTTCAAGATCAGGATTTTAGCATCTTCAAAAACAGAAGCTTTTAAAATGGAATGTTTAAAATGACCTTTTTTTTTTTTTTTAATGGAACTCCTTTCCTAGTCTGTAATTGCACAATTTGGCTGTATCATATCCAGTCATGATCTATTAAAAAAAAGTAGTTTGGGAGAAGGATACTTTTTTCATAAGTCATAATAAAAGATAAAGTGAATGAATCTTAAAAAATTTAGTGTGTGTGAAAAGACATAGTTTGAGGTTTAATTTTATTTTAAATAGCTTGTTTACATGGAATAGCTTCTTTTGCTATATTCTAAAAAAGATATTTTCTAAACAGTAGTGGAAATTGTTTTGAAGGAAATAATCTTTGATTTAGGTCATGTTTTAATGTTTACTCCTCATAAAAGGGATAAATTGGAGTTTCTTCTGTGTTATCTTCTCATGTGAAGAAAACTTCTATCTGAAAATCACAATGTGTGCTTTAGCCAGAAGCAAAGCATCCTGGATATATTATTTACACTGGCTTTATGTCCTGTGATCATATTTTGGGATAAGGATTGAAAGTTTGTAAGTCAGCCCTGCTGAATTTACTGTGAAAAGCTAAGAACTTTGTATTCTGTGTCCTCAGAGGTTTGATTCTTGGAATGAACTCTCTGTTCTCCATCACCCCCAGTTAAGGTAGAATTCCTCTCTTAAGACCCTTTCTTGTACAGCTTTGTTTTTATAGTACTTTTTTCAACTGGAAAACAGAGCAGGAAGCATCTTTTACAGCCACCTTTCTAGGAATCTTTCTTCTGTATGGTTTACTGTAGTTTTATTGCTGGATGCTTGAAAGCAGTTTCTTTCCGAGCAAGCTCCTTTGTCCTTTGCCCTTGCCCCAGTTTTTAATTTCTGTCTTAGATCTATACTGAGCTCATTCTTGAGTATTAATAACTTAAGAGAACGTGTGTCACTCCAGCTGGTAGAAGGATATAAAAAAGTTATATCTGTACTCTAGCATCTGGAAGCATTTTCAGTTCTAATGCAAGCCGATTCAGAGTTTTGGTGACGGAGGACAGCAATACTATGGAATACACATAGAGTTTTTTAACTTTCTGTGCTGTAGCGTGTTTGTCTTCCTTGTTATCTTGAAGATTTCTGCACCTTTTGAATTTCTAAGTGGAAATGGTTAAAAATATATTTGTTTATGTTATGCAGTTGAACTACACAGCTATGAAGACAATGTAATTAATTCCAGGTAAGAATTTACTTTCAACAGTGAAACCTATAAATGTGGGCTTGGAACTTCTCTCTGGTTCTGTAATAAGAACTAAACTCTGGGAACTTCCTGAGCAGTGGAAGAGAAATGCTCCTTTTTCTGTTTTTCAAAGTTTGTGAAAAGAAGACCTAATTGGTACTCTGTTATAAGTGTGTATCTGCCTATCTATATGAAGTCTACTCATATACTTCATATAGAGAGGCTTGGCTTATTTGGGTCAGATCTGTGCTAGAAACTGCTAAATTCAGTAAATGTGTGGAACAGACTTAATCTATTGTGCAGGTAGCAGTTCAGTCATTTTTACAGAAGCTTCTTGTGGTTGCTTTTATTCCATAAAAATGTTACCTCTGTAACCTACAATATTGTATGAAATGATACAGTTCTACATTTATGCATATGAAGAGACCTGAAGTAGTTGTTGTTTGCTTGGTGTAAGGACAGGATGTGATGCTTTTTTCCTTTTTTTCTTTCTAGGGTTTCTCTTGGGTTGTATAAAGACATTTGAGTGCACACGTGTTGTTTTGTTGTGAGATCTAACTATTGAGCTCCAGATTATTCCTGTGAAATCCCTTTGCTGTGATCGAGGAATATTTAACAAGTGGCAGTGTTAGTATGTGGTGTGCAAACATTTGCTTCCTGATAAGCTCTTGAGTTTGGAAACTCATTCATATTGCCATAAAAAGAGACCCACCTCTCCTAGATGATCGCAGCTCTGGTGGTGGCAATTAAATGCAGTTTGAGTAGAAGTACCACTTCAGGCTTGTTTTGGTGGTTTTGCTACATCAACCAGAAATGGTTGAGGCGTATCTAATTCAGGGATAAATTCTGAGAAGGATTTAGAGATGAAGTTTGAGGCTCTTCCTCTCCAACTCACTTTGTGCTCCGCTCCACAAGTTGTGGTTTGAGAGTGACTGAGTGCTTCTTGGCTGTGGATAACGATGCACCACATAGCCTTAGCATGCTTATAGAAATCATTAAGTACTTCTTAATATATTGAGGGAGTAGATCACACTGAAATATATAATCTAAAAATGATTATGGTAGAATACCTCTCTGTTACTGACCTTAACCTAAGACATCACCTTTATCAGAAAATAACTTATGATTGTGGGGTTTTTAATCTTATTTTTACGCTATCTAAATGACAGAAACCTATGTGGCCAGAGGCCAGTCCTTCCCTCCAACTTTGACCTGGCATGTACTCTGTTGCTGTGGAAGTGGAGCAGGCAAATGTGATTTCCAGTTTTTGATATGTCCTTTTTCATGCTGTATTTCGTTGAAGTCCGTTTGCTGTAGTGGAGTGTTAATGTGGAGATTCTTCTGAAATACCAGCCTGAGAAGTAATTGTGGGGGGAGTCTGTCATTCCTACTGCTGAATTTTTTTTTTAGTGCATCCCATCGTTACTATATTTACATTAAAAATCCCATTGTAGGGGTTGCAATTAATTTTATGCATTCTGCACAGCAGAACAAGTAGCAGCAGCAAACAATAATTAATTGTGACATCATTAATTGGTGGTGTTTATTTGATTGATGGTCCAGCTTAAATGTATTTACACTTGTTAGGATTCTCTTGCTCATTAAGTCTGAAATACATGGTATGCAGTGCAACATTTATTAAGTATGTTGCTAAGTTTTCAGAAAAGTTGACTGATACTTCTCTGTCCAAGTTTGGAACAAAAAGATTCAAGAATGTGCTCCAAGCTTTTGATACATTAAAAATGTGAATTTATAGATGTATATAAAAAGCTAACAATAAATGGGAGTGTCTTTAATTATGGATTGATTGATCTTTCACTTGAGTGTGTGTGTTGACTGAAAATAAATACGTAGAAAAATCCTTGAACCTGTTTTAGACTATTTAAACTGTGAATGTGTTGCATTAGGTGCCAACAGCTGAGTTGGGATTCTTTGACAATATGAATGTCAAGCCCACTTTTCAAAATTTATGTCACTTCTCTGCCTACATCGCACTTGTGCATTCATGTGACCTGGCTTTAATTTAACATTTGGTAAATATTTGCATAGTAATTCCCAAAGTGTTCTCCCACACATAAAGGAAATGATGATAAACAGCTTTTAAGTGGCTTGATGTTAAACACAAACATGACTTGCAGCCCTAAGGTAAAATGCACATTAGAGTAACTGTTCAGTATTCATTTGACACTACCCAGGTAACTTACTCATACTTTTTCTTTACGTATTTAGATGTTTCTGTTGTATATCTCAGCTGAACGTCTGCCTAAAGATTATATACTGTGCTGTAAGAGAACTCACCACTTCTGATGTTAGGGTTTTTTGGGACCATAGATGTGTTTTCTTCAAGGTAACTCTTCTATAGAAGAGCATTTAGGAGCAGAGATGGATGGTAATGGTACTCGAATGCTGCCCAGATCTTCCAGGCTGCCCTTGGTGTTTTAGCCTTACAAGAGGCTCATTCTTTTGGTTTTTAAATATAATTATTTCTTTTTTAGCATATGAACTTTTAGTGATGATGGTTAAGGAGGTACTGTGAAGAATCATTCTAGACACTGCCTTTCATTAGAGTAACACTTCAGTCTCAATCTAGAAAAAGTTAAACAACAATCAGTTAAACCCAAAACCTTGTCTTAGCATTTTAGAATACAGTTTTTACCTTTTTTGCTTTATATTTCATAGTTTTTCAGCAAATGCCTACTCAGTAAATATGTCCCTAATCAATCTCTTCCTTGAGTAAAAATAGGTTGTCATCCTGTATTTTTTGTAAACATAGAAATCGAGCATTTTCTTCTCCCAATGGTAAGAGGTGTGATTTGGTTGAAGCAAACACATGAGATCTGGGGCTGACCCTTCACTTTTGCCGCACTGCCACACCCATCACCTCTTCCTGCTGTTACTGCCTTCTGTCAGACCATTCAGAGAATACTATACCAGCAGAAAAGCTGTCTCTTTTGCAAGAACTCCAGTGATATATTCTGAGAAGTACAAAGTTACTGTTACTTTGGAAATGCAGGCTTCTGCCTAAGAGTTTTAAAAAGCACATGGAAGCCTGAAGTGTGTTTGATGCTCTTCTTGATTGTTGTGTCTTACTTGAAGTTTCTTATGCTTTACTAAGACCATCCCTTTCCTTAGGGAGTTTCACTTTGTCTGATAGCAATTCTGCCTTGGTTGTACCGCAGTTATCTTTTGGACCCATTCTGCTGCTTTTGAGCTCTAAATAATGTGTGAAACACAAGAGTGGGTATGTGCATATGTATGTAGATGAAATGCTGTTTGGGGCTTTAGATATTCAACTCCTTACATCTGCTGATAGTTAATGGCTTGTTTTATATTGTGAGTTATCTAAAATACCAGTGTTTTATTTAAAGAAACTGTCTGAACTCTGGGAGTAAAGAGACACAGAGAAATTGATATATAGATTTTGGTGTATTTTTTTTTAATAGACACTTGTATCCAATGCATGGCAGTGTTTGGAGTTTATCCAAAGAACAGAAAATGTTCTCTGAGTTCAAAATTTCTCTGGAATGGGTGAGTGATTTTGCTAGTCAGATGAACAATTGCTACATCTATGACTTTGCAGAGAGAATTTCTTCCACCTTGGCTCTCTAGCAGTAGTTACTATTTGCATCATCAAACAAAGCCTGTAGAAAGTTCCCTGTCCCTAATGTGTATTTTTTAACTTACATGAAAGTCAATAGAGGCCAGTTTCACATCAGTATTTCTGAAACAGGAAATGCCCAGTCTTGCTGTAGTCAGTGGTGGCTGTAACTGGGGAGTCCTTGGGATCAGATCATAGTGTGTTCATAGGGTGTGTACCTGAGTCAGAGTGTGTGTGTGTGAGCAGTACTTAAACCAATAAAAAGTATTTTTCTTCGAAGGAAGGCGAATCCTCCTCTAGCTGAGTTCTTGTATTTTGGTGTAAATTGTCATTCCTTTCTTTTAAAAAAAATCTTACATTGGCCACACTTGCTCCAAAAGATTTGTGGGCAAAATATTCTAATCAGGTGGGGTTTTTTTGGACTTCAGCTTTATTCTGTCTACAGGTCACTTAAACAGCATAATAGATATAACAGGTTTTAATATACCTTTAGCCAAATCTGTTAGCCTTAGAAGTTTGCCTAATTAAGAGGACTGAGTTTTTGAAGTGTGCTGTTTCAGTGTTGCTAACTATGGAAACCTTTTGTGATTGCATGAGTTAAAAGTTTCAGGAGGAACATCTGTAGCTACTGTTGCATTCTGGTTTGAGAGGATCGTGTTTTGTAGGTTTATTGGTGGGGTCAAGCTACACTCTTTCAAGGTATCTGCATTAGTTAAAGTGTATGATGTAAGTTAATGTGCTTATTGCTCAGGGGTACTTTTATTTTCTGCTTTTTCATCTTAGAATTTTGTGATCATGGTAAAAATACTGAAACCATGGGCTTTAAGAACTTTGAGCTGTAACAGTTGTCAAAGCTTCATCATTTTGCAGAGACAGAGATTAATTGGTTGTTAATTGATTTTCTTAAATTTTGTGGTTTTGAACATGTGATACCTAGAATGAACCAACATTTGTTATTTCACAAATGGATGATGTCAGTTCAGAATGATTGTAGTGAGACATAACTTACAGATTAAATAGACATGTTATGAATAGAGATACCTTTAGGTGCTTAGTTGTGTGGTTGTCATGCAGCCTTGCTGTGACTTAGTTACACTTAAGCCTCAAACGAGTGTGAGGGGGCAGAAAGGCTGTGGGTTAAGCCAAGGCAGTTAAGCCCCACAGAGCTGCCTGCTTGATCCTCAGCCCAGTGGCCTGGGGAGGAGAATTCTAGCAGTACAAGTGAGAACTTGTGTGCAGTTTAATAGGTAAACCAAAAGCTGCACACCTCTCTCTACCTGCTTCCCTTTCCTCCTGCTCTCATGCTGAGCACAGTGTGATTTGGTATGGACCATCCCCTTGGTCAGTTTGGGCCAGCTGTCCTGGCTGTGTCCCCTCCCAGCCTCCTTGCTGATGGGGTGGGGTGATAAATGGGGAAGGCTTTGATGCAGTGCAAGAACTGCTCAGCAATAGCCAAGACACCCCTGTTACCAACATTGTTATGGTCACAAGTCCAAAACATAGTGCCGGCAAGCTACCATGGAGAAAGCTGGCACCAGCCCAGCCCAAACCAGTACATGCCAGTGGAAGAACTAAAACTGAACTGTGGAAGATGTGTCAGAGTAGGAAACACATTTTGTTTAGAGTTTGTGCATATATATATATATAATTTATGTGTGTGCTGATAATAACCAAAATATTCCAGCTATAAAGTAAAAAAAGTTATTTTTATTAACTTATTTTAAATGAAGTAAACAATGATAAGCGAATGAAAATGTCTGTTTTAAAGATCTTTTGTGTAATGTTCTGTGGTTATTGCCACATAGTTCTCCTTTGCTCTCAGTTCTCAGTTTTGGAGAGTGGGTCCAAGCTCCTGCTTCTTGTCTACAGAGGGGAATAGGTGGAGAACAAGCTGCTTTGTCCAGTAGCTCTAAATGCGGGGTTAGGTTAAGAAGTCTTGTATTTGTCTTATAGGATCCAGCTTCCTGGGTAAATATTCACCACCTGGAGTATACCGATGGAGGAATCCTGGACCCAGACGATGTGCTGGCAGATGTTGTGGAAGACAAAGATAAGGTAGAGCTTGGATGAAAATACTGCTTTTTCTTTTTGATGTGTCCTTTCATATAATTAATGCTACTTTCTCATTTTTTGGACCTCTGACAGGTGAAATGGGTGTTAAATTATTCTTAAACACGTCTCTAGCCCATACATGCTGGAGCTCGCTGCTTCTGGAGCAGAAGGGGGGAGTGAGAAGCATGACCAAAGCAGTCAAGTTAATAAGAGAAGCCCAGCAGTTCATTTAGGACTTAACCTTTTCAAGCACTTTTGTGTTTCTTTTTGTTCCAATATTAAAATAGAATGGTGGGTGAATGTGAGTTTTGCAACACTTTTTTTATGCCACTTAAAATAACTTTTATAATCTCTTCCTTTGCGTGGAATCAAGCTTTAGAGAATGTCATGGTTGACTATGACAAAATAAACAGACAAATCCTGTGATGACAAGAACAGCTGTTTCAACAGTGTTAAATTTCAGGAGTTGCTATGATTTCCTACTGAAAGTCTTAGCAGGCCAGTTATTAATTTTAAAAGCTGTGAGTGTCTAACTTTCAATTCAAATAAGATAGATTTCTTTTCTGAGTAGAGAAGTAGGAGGTGCAGAGAAGCCTCTTTTAATTTTTTTATGATAGGAAAATTTCATTTTGGGAAACTGATTGACTTATTTCAGCATAGAGGAGGAAGAGTATAATTTATAAAACTTTGCAGATTTTATGTGTTTTTCATCATAAAATCAGAGGAAAAAGTATCTAGTGACTTGAACCTGAAGATCCAAATATGGGATATGCCTGTGCTTTTAGACAAATAGCTTTATCTATTTAAAGTGCCATATGGTTGATGACTTAAAAAATAATTCTGTATATTGCAAGCACAATTGCTAGTTTTGTGCTGTTGATTCTTCAGTGAATACGAAGTGCAATATTTTGCTTATGATTAACAGGATGCTGTTTCTCAGGATCTTCTTAAATTGTCTGATTTGTACTTTTAGTGTCATTTTCTGGTGGTTTATGTGGGAATTTTTAAAAACAATAGATGTTTGATATATATTCTTTTTATTATACTTGTGTTTTTTGGTTGTCCATATTTACTGAAAATATACTTAAAACACCATAAGACTTTTTTTGGCAGGAGCGTTTGGAGACTGAAAGACTGGGTGCTGAAAGTGCCCCAGCTGTGTATCAAGGGTAAGACCATAAGCATCAGATGTCATGAAATGAGGTACTGCATGAAAGAGAAATGTGTTACCGGTCTCATCAGTTAATGAAAATTAACATGTCCGTCCAGGAGTTTCTCTCCTTGACATACAGATAGGCAACACTTACACAAAGACATGAGCATTAGTTTTCAGAATATTAGAGCCACCTTCCAGTTTGTACCTTGTGAGCAGGGCCATTGCTGTTCCTTGGTGTAGTGGGTGCCCCTGGCTGAGTATGTGTGGCTGATGGAATTTCTAGCTGGCACACAGCTGTAGGTTCAGAGCTTCTTCAGTTGCAACAGTGCTAGGTGAGACTGTAGTTTTGAGGCTGCTTGGAGGAAAACCTACTGGAAAACTGGGATCTTACTGTCTGGGATGGTTTAAGAATACAGCAGCTCCTCAGTTTCTCTTCCTGTCACGTATCAGTTACGTGTGGTGCATCACTATCATCTTCTTCAGAACGGTTTCATGAAATAGGGATAGGACAGACTTGCTGCAGTGATAAATCAGGTTTTTGATTAAAGTAGGGGAGAATGATGTAAGGAAACTGCTGGTTTGAGAGTTTGAAGAATTCTTTCATTTGAGAGTGCAATTGGGTCATAGCATGTGTGAGGAGCTGTCCATACTACCTACTCACCAGGTTTGGAACGATCTGATAACAAAGAACCAGCTCCATAAAAGGCTTGCAAATAGTTTGCATGGTTTTATTGTGGCCTGTTAGCCTTTGAGCCTTCACCAGTGTTATTTCACACTGAGAATCTCGACTAGGGGATCTTTAAGCCTTACAGAAAAGGGGAGGAGTTTGTCAGGCTGAATTGACCTGTAATGTTATTTGAAGTTTGAAGTCGCTGAATAGATGAAGGAAATTTTGGTTCATGTATCTGTGCAGTGCTTGTCTTTGGTTATGATTATCTGCATGTGTGATAAATGAATAGGCCACAGCTTTGTTGCTCACTTGTCCTTGTCATCCTTTCCTGTGCATAAAAGCCAGTGATGTATTTTCCCATTAAATCAGTCACTCTCTGTAAAAATAAGCATTGCACTTAACCTCAGTGCCTTTAACCAAAGGTGTGTTTGGCATTGCTAACCGTCGAACCCTGCAGTGGCAGAGGAAAGTAGCTGATGCTTTTTAAAGGGATAATCTGCTCTAGATCATACTTTGATAGCAGTAAATTAGCACAGTTTCTTCAGAGGAAAATGTCCTTGCTAATCTATTGATTTCTTTCACTGTGACAACAAAATAGTGAGAGCGTTATCAGATATAATTTGTTTGGAATTTCAAAAGCTTTTGACAGTCCTTAACAATAGACTGTTAAGGAGGCACATCTACTCACGGGGTAAACAGCAAGTGCTGTGGTGGGTGAGGGAACAATTGAGAGGGAACAAAAAGATGGGATAGAAGGTCAGTTTCCGACACTGAAATGATGGCAGGGGAATTGATAATGGCCATTATTGGGAGTGGCAGTGGTCGTGAACTCTGCTTATGTTATCTTCATGGCATCCTCTTAACTCAAAATCTGCAGCAAATAAGCAATGCAGTGGATGATATTAATAGTTGTCAACTGCACAGTTGTGCATGCTGGAGAGAGTGGCTTGTTTTATTTGCATATGAAACAGGTCTAAATTAGTATTATATGTGCTTAGTAATGTGTCATGTCAAAATGCTTTGGAAATTCTATTTGCTGAGAGTCCCTCTTGCTGCTACTGCTTCAGTAACGATCTGTGGCCTGAACGGGATGTCAAAGCTAATTGACATAGTTTTGTAGAATAGCTTTAAAATAGTTTGTTTTCACTGAATTATCTAGCAATGGGTTCACATCCCGGTAATCTGAATGATGGATTAATTAAAACCCCCAAATTTTGTCAGTTGACTAAAAACATGCTATTTAAATTGTCTGATTCTAATGTGTTGAAGCTATAAATGGAGTCCTTTTTGCATGCTGCTCTTAACAGATCTTTCACTTGAAATGACTTGTCTTCTTGAGGAAGAAAATGTCCTCCCTGAGAAAATACTTTTGCTGTACAAAAGATGGAGTACAAAATGTTTCCCTTCATATCGTTTTGTGCTTGGCACATGTCTTAAAGGCATGAACTTAATGTACCCATCTAGATTCCCTCTGATTTTTGTATGGAGTCGTGTTTTAAATCCTCACAAACACCTGGGGAGACTAAAAGGACTTCATGAAGGGCTGTGTTAAGTCAGAACTTGCTTAGCTTGTAGGAAAATAAGCTTCCGAGATCAGGACAATTCTGCCTTCTGGATACCTGTAGAAGTCTACAGTGAAAATACACTTTCTGTCAAGCTTTTTGTATATATACACATATATATTCGTATTTTGACAGGATTAAACAAAACATAGTTATGGGTTTGCTTTTATCAGCAGAGCCCTTCTGAAGTAGGGTGCTGGGTGTTGTTTTGTAAGACTGTGCTTGCAAGGGCACTATTGCAGGAGCTACAATTTGGCCAATAAAGCTGCTGAACATTTCTGTAAATAGACATTTCCTGGTCAGGGCTGCTGGCAAGAGACACAGATGTGTCATCCTGGTGTAGGTTTCACCTCTCCAGAGACTGCTAATGGTGGGGAGGAGGTTGTGATGAGAGGTGGTTTTATTAGGAGTAGAAGGGGAAGAAAAAGGTGATTGTGGTGGGCATTGCACTGTCACTGAAATAGCAGGATGCCCATATGATATTATGCATTAGTTTTTGATGGAGTGTCTCTTTCGTTGAATATAGATGACTTGTGTTCTTTAACAGCAGCAGAAGCTTTTGAAGGACACAAAGCAACGTCAATGAAACGCTGAAAAGAGTGACACCATTTCAAGATTTGTAGTGACTGTAACTGTCATTTAAGTATTTCTAATAATGATATCAAGTAAATTGTATGAATTGAGTGTAGTTCAGGTACCTATTTTAGCTGAACATTTAATGAAATATTAAACAGCAGAATCACTGAATTCTTTCATCTCAGTTCACTACCAGCAGAAATGCAGTATTGAAAAAACATGTCTCCTGGATGGTCTGTAAATGCTAGAGAAATCAGCTGCTGTCTGTTCAAAATGGTTATTGGACCCACATATGTTTCTGACATGAAACTCAAGATGTGGCTGGAGGTTTTGTAGAGGATCCTAAGTGACTCTTTGAAGGCTTACTTCAGACAGAGGTCTTTGGATATAGTTTTAGTTTCAGTGACTATTGTGAATGTGAGGCTGGCTTGGAGAAGTTGTTTCAGCAAAGCAATAAAAATGAAGCAGCTGTGAACTTCAAGACTGATGTAATTATGAAAAGGCAATGTCTTCCCAGGTACCTGAGAGGTATAATTTCTGTCAGTGGATTCTGAAGGTTCCTGTTGTTTCCCGGCAGGTTTAGTCACTTGGAGTGATGGGTGACTGGGATTAGCACTTACAAAGCAGTTATTTTCTGACCTGGGTTTGACTCTGTAGACCTTTGGGGTTGTCATTTTGACTATGAAAGTGATGGAACACTCTAATGTGCAACGTGTATTTAAGTTATAGAGCTAATTCCACCTTTGAACAATTTCTGTTGTGTTCAACCATCAAATTCCTCATGAAAAGGAGAAGGAAATCAGAGCTAGAGTAAACTTGAGGTAAGCATAGAAACTGTGACTGAGGAGTATGAAGCAATTAGGAAAATTTCTGCATCAGGTTGAAAAATGGCAAAATTAAGTCAGAAGAAGGAGACTAGTGGGCAGAAATACCTTGGTAGCTTAAAAAATAAATAGCTGTGAAATTCCGAGGGGATTTCTCTTCATGTCGAGTTACAGCTTGCTCCTTTAAAAGTTCCCCTGCAAATCAGTGGTAGCAGCCTCTGTACTGGTTTAAGTTACCTTCCAGTGTGTCAGCAGAGCCTGAAAATGTCATGCTTTACAGATCTTTTCGTTGTATGGTTTGATTCTCAAATATATGATCCATGTAATGCACGCTTAAGTTAGGGAAACATCCTTCAAACTCTAGGCTTCTGTGTAATTGAGCTCTCTAGGGTTTTGTAACTTTGTGATAACTGGAGTGCAGAATAGAATTTCTTTTTCTTGAGTTTGTTGTGCAATAGTATATTATACTTGTTTAGGGAAAGCATAGCAAGAAATGTAAGACTTCATTACAGCTGAGAATTTTTACCTATTGAAGTACATGCTGCAGTGGATTTTTCCTGTACAGTCCTTTACATATTGTTGCATATTAGTCAACTTTCCCCTGGAGAAATTTGAAAATAGTCCCTTTTTTATAAGAATGTGACTAAAGTGTCTGTTAGCACAGAGAGCATTTAATAGTGTTAGTTTTGTGTAATGTGGAGGTAACATTTGAAGTGTTCAATGGACACAAGGTAGTTCAAAATGGTGTGTTACAACTTGGATACTCTTGTCTTTCATAAAATGTACATCAAAAAGGCATGCATCAAAGTAGGAAAAAAACACAGCTTTTCTTTGTAAGGTGGTTCATTTTGTTCTGGACTAGAGTTTTGACAGTCAGCGTTTAGTTGATCAATATCATAGCAAAGCTATTATTTTAATTTATATGCTTTTGCTATCTGTTAAATTGTTTCCAGCAAATCACACTTCAAACTTTTGACACTTAGTGCTTCTGGCAGAGTCTTGGTTACACTTGTTTAAGTTTGAATGCCTTCTTTGAAAAACTGGTGTCCAGAGGCAGCCAATTTTGATGTTTAGTTCCTTGCTGCTAATGAGGTAAAACAAGGGATTAGTAGATCAAAAAGCCTGATGGAAATTGCAGAAATTTGGCAAAACTTATGTAAGGGCTGACATGCTTTGATTTGGTGTTAATGTGTTGGGGTTTTTTTGGTTGTTTTTTTCCACCTGTATTACAATTTGTAGGTTGTGGTTAGTATGTCTGCCAGAATACGTGTAGCTATTTGTCTCTGACTTTTTCTTAGTGCATCTGGTTTTGTATTTTGTGGTTTCAGTAATGTGATCCTACAGTCAAGAAGAAATCTTAGAATTTTATTAGCAAAAGGATAACAAATAATGCATTATTTTTTCAAACCCTGAATTGGTAAAAATTAAAATGGATTTAACTGCTTCTATTGTGAGTAATGTATTTACAGTCCCCAAAAGCATAATGCAGAGTTATCATCTTTATGTTTACAGTACTCTGTTTTTCCTTGTATAAATATATATGTATTCCTTGTAATAGATTTCAGTTGTAATTTCCAATAATCAGTTATTAGGATATGGAATTGTTTTTGCTGACAGTATTTGTTTTCTTAAACATTCATAGCTAGTTCTGAGTGATGGAGTTATAAAGACTAAACAGAATTGTGAATAAAACCTCCATGGAACTTCTGCCAAGGGAGTCCCACTAGGAGCTCTTCAGGTATCTGACAGTTAACTCTACATCATGTGTCTACAAGAAAGGGAAATATTACAAAGGACGTGCTTTAAATACTGCCTTTATTCTTTTTAGTACCTTAAAATTATGGAGATGTGACACATGAGAAAATCCAAGAACAAAACACAGGGTTTCTGTCCTTTTGGGATGCATCAAAGGAAGCTTTGCCAGGTTGTGTGAGGTGATTCTTCCTCTCTGTTGTGTTCTCTTGAGACCCCACTGAGAATACTGGGTTCAGGTCAGGATTCTTCAGCACAAGAAAGATGTGGGCCTGTTGGAGAGGATCCAGAGGAGGGCCACAAACATGATTAGAAGGATGGAGCACTTCTGTGAGCGCAGGATGAGAGACTTGGGCTTGTTCAGCCTGGAAAAGAGAAGGCTCCAGGGAGACCTTATTGCAGCCTTCCAGTACTTAAAGGGGGCCTGTAAAAACAAGGGAGGGCAAATTTTTACATGGGCAGATAGTGATAAGGCAATGGGGAACAATTCTAAACTGAGAGGCGGCATTCAGATTAGATATCGGGAAGAAACTCTTCACCGTGAAGGTGATGAGACACTGGAACAGGTTGCCCAGGGAAGTTGTGGGTGCCCCATCCCTGGCAGTGTTTAAGGTCAGGCTGGATGGGCCTTTGAGCAGCCTGGTCTAGTGAAAGGAGTCCCTGCCCATGGCAGAGGAGTTGAAAACATACAGTTTTTAAGGCCCCTTCCAACCCAAACCATTCTGTGATTTTGCATTGACTGTGATGATGGCTTTTCCTGTCATCTTGAATTACAGGCCTTTTAACTTGCTCAAAAGGACAGCAGCAATGCTTGCTAAAAACTGCCATTGAGTTTATCTAGGGTTTACCAGTAGTTTAAAAATAAACAAAAAAGCATTGGGGATGGGGATGTTCTTACAGAAGAACTGTAGACCTTGATTTGCTGCCCCTTTGAACTAAGATGGAGTTCTGTTTTTGCTATTGACAAAATAGTATGCAAACCCCTTAAGCTGGAGCCTATTTAATAAAAAATGTTTTCACACTTTTTTAGGAAGAAAAACTTTCATGCCATTTTAAGCCAGTGCTTGTTTAGGAAACAGATGTCTGATTTCACTCTTGTGTAGTGGGATATGCTGTGAGCCACCATATATATATATATATATATGTATATGGATATTTTGGTAGGAGTTAGTCTGTTTATTTTTGAAGTGGAATCTGAACTGTGAGTACCAAGGGGAAGGGGCAAAAAATCACCATCACTAGTACTTACTAAGCAACACTTTATTTCAGTAATGCAGCTTCTCTTAGAATACAGATTATGGAGCTTTGCATTTTTATGAAATTTGTTTTAATTTCTTGCTGCAGAGGTGCCATGCATTATTCAAGATTATAAAATGATTTGGATTTCAGGAGCATTTGGGTTTGCTGATGAGGATTTCAAGCTGTGTAATTATGAAACTGTATGCACATGGGTTGGAAGTTCAGAACTCATTAACGTAATCATTAAAATAACCCTTTTTTAAATGTGGTATTACATTCCAGGGTGTGCAATTACACTATCATGTGCTTCTGGTTCCTGGAAGCATTCTTGTAATAAACTTCAGGTCTAGCAATATGCTTCAAGATAAGTTCATGGCTTTAAGAACAGACACCTGGTCAAATGTTGCTTAGGTTATTTAAGAGAATTATTCAGTTTTACAGATTTAGAGCCATAACGTGGTGCCTGTATGCATAAGTTAACCTCCTGTTTATCCTAGAAAAATGTATAAGCTTTTACATATTTATGCTGTATAATGTAATTTCTCTTAAAATAGAAAAATTTTCTTGGAACATATTGCAAGGGTTACTTATTTCAGCTCTGCCTACTCTAACAATAGTGTGGGTACAAAGGTTCTTACCAGATGGACTCCAAAGTTTTAGTTTTTCCAGTGTAATGTTTATGTTTGAATATTCTGAACTGTGAATTCTTTCTCTGAACATCTGTAACCACCAGAGTTTTTTCATTTGTGGAAGTATTCCATTTGTTTTCTCAAGATAAGAAAAAACAACCAAACAACAAGCCACAAAAAACAAACGACAGGAAAAAACCCCCAAAACAAAAAAGAAACGGATAGTTTTGGAATAAGATTGCCTATTTAAATGCTAAAAGGACGATTTGGGTGTTAAAATCCTCTTTATGTAAGAGACATCTAAATCTGAAACTTGTGCTTTTCTAATTTGATTTTCTGTTGATCCCTCTACCTGATACGTATTTTGCTTTTTTAAAGAGTATGAAAAGCATACAGCAGGCAAACCTGTGACCCTGGGTCACTTAGTTTTTGGAGAATACCGAGCTGTGCAGCTGTAACACTTTCTCTCGACCTGAAAATGTGTTTTGTCGTCTGGGCACTAAGCACTGGAGCTAATTGGTGGTCTGACAACTGAAGCTTCTGTGTTTCTGTTCCTTGCACAATGAGAGGGACGGAGGGAGGGAGGTCATTCCAAGTGCATCTGGCCACGGACGGTGGGCTGAATGAACATTCAAACGTCCTGGTGAAAAGGAACTTAATACTTCCTTGTGTAAGCATAACCTGGTGGAAGACTTGTTCCTACTTAAATGACTTGCATCGATGTAACAAATACTTGGAATGCTGTGTACAGGTGTTGATGCTCAAATGCATCTAAGCACACACGTTAATATTTACCAAGGGAGTGATCTGAAAATACTTTAACCTTGTTGTGGTAACATAATCTGGGGGCTTGTCTTGCTATAAAGTAACCTGAGCTCTTAGATACTTCTACAGAGTGTCTTTTACTGTTCCTGTTGCAGGTTGTCATTTACTGTTCCTTCTTTAAGAGGGAATGCTAGAACTGGAGGAAAAACATTTAAGGCTACGTTCAGGTTGTCCAGTTCAAGGCTCTTTGGTAATTTTAACATGGCTTCCTGTGACAGAACCAACTATAGGATAAAAATGTTTGATAAAGAAACTGTTGATAACTGTAGTTAAACCTTGTTAAATAAAATAGAGCCTTTACTTCCCATATGTTTCAAGTAAGCATTTATGGTAGAAAAATGACGTAGGAAGTCAAATGCAAACAATATGTGGCAAAGCGTAATTCTAGATAATTATGTTTTTAATGACTGAAGTTAACATGTTTTCTCCTTGGCTGAAAGCTTCATTTGGGGATGTTTTTGTTTTGCGTTTTTTGTTTCTTTTTGTTGAAAATTGATTTGAAGACAAGCAATAGTCAAAACTAAGACCAAAATGCTCATGCCAGCCAAGTGCAGATGTGCATTATGTGGCCTTATACTGCTGTTTTTGGAGAATTGTATTTCTAGATGTGGTGTGTGATTTCTTATTAATTAAAAGGGTTTTTTTGTTACTGTCCTCCTAAGAAAGCCATTTCATGTCTTCCTTGCTTTTTCAACTAAGAGCTAACTTTTTGATGAACTCAAGTCCTACTCTGACGTGATTGTTTAGCAGGCTATAGTAATTATATTTTTAAAAGTACACCTTTTCCAATGCATTTTCAACTTATCCTCTTGAGAATTACACCATAATAAAATACACCACGTTAGAGCATACAGTCAAGTTAATGCAATCAAGTTGCTAATAATTTTCTTGGAAGAACTTCCATTAGAGAAGATGAAGACTTGCTCTTCTTTTGCTGAAGAAATGTCCTCATTTGCTGTTGATTGAGGTCCTAAGCTTAAACTGCTAAGTTTAGTTTGACCCAGGTTATATTAATGGCACTTTCAAGTTATGATTGCTTGCCTTCCTGGGACTACACAAAGATTAC
Organism: Serilophus lunatus; assembly: GCA_013399895.1. NCBI lineage: Eukaryota > Metazoa > Chordata > Aves > Passeriformes > Eurylaimidae > Serilophus > Serilophus lunatus. Next base: position 2,298,064 of record VXBA01002855.1, read on the forward strand.
TGCCTGATAAGAAATCAAAGAACTGAATTTCAGAGTACTGAGATTTTCCCAATCTTAATGTTTCACGTGTTTAAAATCTGAGGAGTCTTTCATATGGTGCTAATGCATTTTATATTAACACTTCTGAAAAGTTTTTCTTAGATGACATGTTTCTTACATCATTTTATGTTCAACCTTTAAGAAAGGTTTTTCCCAAACTTTCCTTTATATCTAATATCTACCCCATACAGTCAAAGCCTCAAGGAAAAAACATGTTTGATCAAGAAGTTCTTGTATGTCAGTATGGAATAAAAGATAGTGAGATGGACAAACAATGCAGCAACAGGAACTAGGTGTCTTAAGATATTTTACCTTTGTGTCATTGGAGCTAAACTACTGAAGGTCAGTATGAAATGTATTATGTGAATAGCTTTGATCACTGTGTGTGGTGTATTTAGTTTTCAAGTTTCCAGATCTTATTTGAAGCTAAAACTACCCACTGGCTTTATTTGATTATATAATGCTTGTATAGAACTGTAGCTATTACTTCTGTGCCTCCTCTCTGCAAACTGGTTATAGTATGTGATGAATCAAGGTGTGAAGAATTTTAGTTCTTGCTCTTAGATGACAGCTTCCGTTTTCTTATTCTGTATAGTAGCAGTGTTCACTTAATGGCAATTCAAGCAATGCCTTCATAACTAGAATTCTGTTGACTCTCATGTATAAACACAACCTGGAAAAGTAAATTCATTTGGAGACAGTAGCAATTAATGTAAGAAGTAAAGGGTTTTTTTTTCCTCTCTAAAAGTGGTTTGTTTTGGTTTTTTTTTAATTTTTGTGAAGATGGACACTTACAGAGGTACAGCACTTTTATATTCAGAATCCCTTCCTCAGAAACCTTCCCTGTTCCTTTGAGCCCCTGCAAAGCTAGCTCGGGATACAACAAAGGACTTGTAGCTGTATGTGGTCTCTACTGTCTTGTATGAGTGATTCACATTCCCATTTCCCTAGAACCACATGAAAATGCTATTCAGGTCTTCCCACACAAAAGCAGATATGGCCCCAGTTGTGTACAGCTGTGCTTATGTTGCTTGTTAGGTTGCCTCTGGAGAAGGGGTTTTTACTTCAGTGTCTGAAGGCTCTGTTTCCAGAAGGGCCACTCAAAGACATTGGATGTTTCTTAGCCTTAGTTTTGCTTTGGCTGTGGTTTGCTGGCAGCTTTGACTCAGCCTGATCGTGCATTTGCTTTCAGGAGAGATGGAGTTGTCTGTCTCCACCCAGTCCTGTTGCTGTTGCCTTCTGAACTGCACAGGAGCTGTTCTACATTTAAACTTGTTTGGCACAAACATAAAACTTTGGTTTTACCCAGATCTGTTTTACCAAGTAATTCTTTTTGTGGGCTCTGTGCCTCCCAGAACAGGTGAGAGGCAGCAGTTCTGGATAGGGGAAGATTTTGCTGCTGATGGTCATACTACCGTGGTGGCACATGAGGAATTGAGGCTCCTGTTATTTACTTGCAGCAACTACAGGCAGAACTTTGTGTTGCTAAGCAATAATGCACCAAAATGGGACAATAAGTGTCCTTGGGAAAGCAGGACCATCTCTCACTCCTTTAAATGCACTACTTTCTTGAACAGGACGTTCTCTACTGTAGTAGCTACCAAGTCTCAAAGATTTTGTTGCCTTTTCATAGTCTAATTTTACAACTGTTCTCTCTTCAACAAAATTCTGTTTGTTCTATGAAGACAGGGAGTATCTAAATAATCTATGTAGTAACTTAGAAATTGTAACAGACCATGTAGTAATAACTGTCCTATACCATTTTGTGCGCCTTCCTGTTTTGGGCTGTTACTCTTGTACCCAGCTTGCTTGGTAGTCATCCTGGAAGTCCTCTCTGGTTCCTCTGGAGAAGGTGCCTGCTAGACAGCACCTCTGGTCCTGCCCTGCAGGTCTGGCTCTTAAAGGAAGTTTTAGCATTAAGTATTACGATAGGTGTGAAGGCCTTTTAAAAAAAAAAAAAAATCTATATATTGCTTCATCTAAATGTAGTTTGGCAACCAACAAGCTCTATTTCATGAAGTCAAGAATATTGCAGAAGAGTTGTTTTTCACCTCCTTGGACCAAAAAAAATAATTGTGTGTAGAAGGATTATGCTGCAGTAGAAAGGGCTTTTGTAGCTACACTTATTAGCTGTGCTGCTTCAAAGTGTAGAAAACTTGATGATTGGTCACATATAGGAGAGGAAAACCTGATAATTGTGGCATTTGGAACCTCAGCTTTTCTTCATTAAAACTAATGAGGATATGAAGAATTCTACAGTTTGGAGGTCTGAAAAGTAGTACAAGAGCTGGAAATGGAGATTGTGGGCTGACTTGTGCTATGATACTTAATTCATCAGTGACTGTGTTTCAAAAACCCAAACTTGTATATGTCTGTTAGCAGGCATTGAGAGAGTTATGTCAAAAGGTTTAGAACGATCTGGATCATTATGAACATTAGCCATTGGGTATTTGTGGGCTGCCTCCTTTTCTGCTCTAATTAACTAAATTCCAGTAGTAGAACTGCGCTTGAAATTTGATGTGCACAGATATTGTAGCAGACTTACCTGGCTGGTAACCCCATGGCAGAAGAGGAAAGGTGAGGATGGCTATGTATGTCCAGCTTGCTGGTAGCCAGAACATGGCAGATGCTTTAGTCCTGGATGTACACCTGTATCCCTGGATTAAATACAGATAGAGACACATGTGGTGTAGCTCTTTCGGAAATTCAAGTGAGAAAGTTTTTTTTTATTTTTGGCTTATTTATTCCTTTAAAAGTGGAAGTTAATAAAAGAGATGATGTTGAAATTGTCCCAAATGTATAAAGCAAGTGTGTGAATACTATTCCTGTTGCTGTTGGCTGTCTAGTTAATAACACCAGGCATTCTGTGGAGGATAGCCGAGAATATAAACATAGTTTAAATATCTTCAAATTATATAAGGTAGAATTGGGGAAGAATAACAAACAGCATTTGAAGTATTTTTATCATATTAACATTTGATTGCATTGTAAACAATGGATGTTATTGGGACTTCCAGTACTTGGCTTTTTCCCCAGTCTTAGGAAAGAAAAAACAAACCGAAACCCAGAACTGTGCTGTGAAAACATTATAAACACTATTTTAGTTGCCTGGTGAATGTATTCTGCAGTACAGTTTGAAGTAGTGGAAAGTAATTCAGTTAAAGAAAGACACGTTATTGACTGTATCTGATACAGAGAAAACCAAACTATCTGTTAAAGACGATGAGCTGTTTATTCCTGGTGTGTTCATCTGGAAGTGCTAACATTTATAAAGAAAACTCCTAGACTGCTTCTATCCCAAGAGAAAACAAAAGCATCGTTTAGCCGTCTGTATTCTTCATATACTGGTGCTTGTTGTCCCTAATTGTCAGGACTGATTGTTGCACTTCCTTGTCTGACCTAACAATTTACTGTATTTTCAGTGGGAAATTAAGAACAAGATAAAGAACTTGGCCTTGTGTGGAGAGGGCAGAGAATGGAATATCCCTACTGTTTAGGAATGACAGCAGATCTTTTGTCTCTTCATTCTTCATTCTTGACAGAGGCATCTAAGGTTTTTCTCCTGAAGGATGACTTGGGATTTGAAAAGTGACTGACTTAAGTGCCAACAGTATCAGATCTAGGAAAGCTACGGTACAATGAGATAGGATGTTATTTCCTGCCAGTCAATTTCGAGAATTTACCAAATATGTTTGAGGTCATAGGTCAAAAGAATACACTTAGGGTGAAGGAAAAATAGTAAGGCATCTCCTGAGCCTCTTAAACAAACACCTAACAGAAACTTTCCCAAGCAAATAACTCTCACCAAAACCAATCAACTGACAAAAAACCCCAAGCAAACAAACAGACAGCCTTTTTGGTTCTTTGTTTGTCTGTACCAAGAAACCACCCTATGTAATAATGACATGTGTACAGTGGGCTTCCCCTGTGTCCTGTTTCCCCATCGCAGTCCTTTCTCCAAAAAGTGAGAGAAAGAAAACCCAAACCAAAGCAAAAAATCCCAAGCAAAAACCCTAAACCACTTCTGCATTATGGAAATAGTAGCAGCAGCACTTGTTTAGGTGTCCTAGGGGACAGTGGTTTGCATTTTTTGAGTGATTTCTGTTTTCTCTCTCTGCATCATGATCTTATAACCGTGAGAATTTGCTTTCCAGTTTCTGCTTTCTCCCCCACCTTCAGTATTTTGTTAAGTATGCGAACACTAGGGAATTCCTATTTTATGGATTGGAAAAGGATGTGTTAATCTATCTAAAAGGACTGGTTGCTATCACTTCTTTAAATGGGTTACTTTTACTTCCTATTTGAATGTGCCCAGCACCAGCTTTCAGTATTGATTCTTCTGTGATAAGCAAGCATTGTCTAGATGTTTGTTGTGAGAAAACACTTCCTTAATGTCATCAGCTCTGAACTTTTGGGAAGCTAAATAGGCTAAACTCGAACATTCACTGGAAAGTTTCCCTTTGCTCTGGCTTGCAACCATTTTCCAATTCTTCCTTCATTCTGTGCATGTGCATTTCCATACAGGGGTACACGTTTTAGTGTGACATTGAGAACTATATGTGTGGTATTCGTATTTCTTACTAATGGTATAAATTAATTACATCAAGTACCTACTTCCTTGCTCTTCTGTGCTGTTAAAGGCCCAAAGACTAGATGGTCCTTATGATATGAACTACTAGCATGGAGAAGCTCTAGTCTTTTTGACTAGTCTATTACCGTTGCTAAATCCCTTGGAATCTTGTTTTCCAGAGAACTTCCAAATGTACTGAGTACATTCCTTATTCCTGTTAACTTTCTCATGTTATTTCCCTTGTTTCCAGCTGCTTTTTTTGCCAGGAAAAATAGATACAGGACAGTTGGTTAGATGAACATATTGCAGACAAGACGATTTCTTTATTAAAGTCTAACACAAAGTCTGAGAGGCTCTGTCAGAGTGGCAAACAACTGCTTATCCAAGCTGAGATTGCTTTATTTTGGCAAAGTACTGGAGCACATAAGGAACTTCTTAACTATCTTGGGTTTTTTTTTTCAGAAGTGCTTGTAATAGTAAAATTTATTGTGGATGAAGAAGATCAGCCTCAAATAAAGCTACAGGGCTGTGGGTCTGCATTGTGCATGTGGGCACTGCTGGATAGTAAAGGGTGGGTCCAGCCTCACGTTCTGCTAGCACGTAACTGTGTTTGGGTTAGAAAGAGTGTTTCCCCCGCCCCAGCCTGCCCCTGGAATATTCTCTGTCTTTGCATTATCACCTTCACTGCGAAGGGATTCCCCCTTTCCATGTTTCCTCCCCCGCCTGGCTGTGGGCAGCGCAATGTGTGTTGATGGGTCTGCAGGTGCCGCTGCGTAGCCTGGAGCTGTTGGTATGGCAGGTACTGGGTGATTAGCAGTGCTAAGTGGTGTGGCAAGGTTCTGTCATCTTGTAAATCTTAAGTCAGAGTACAGATTCCATTGGAGTAATTGCTCCATCATTGTAAGTCTTTGAACTACATCAGCTCCGCTGCTGTTTGTGTGATCAAGTTCCCTTGTAAAAAGTCTGTGTTTAGAGTCTGACGAGGCTTGTGCTGTTGCTTTGTGTGTCTTATGGGTGGCTTTGGCTACCCTTCCTTTCTTTTACAGCAGATTGCTGCTCCCATGTTCTCTTCCCGTGCCTTTATAACCTGGCGTGTGACATTTGAGTGCTAGTGAAATATACTTCTTACTCCTTTCACTCATTAGCTAACAGTGTTAGTGATAATACAGTATTTCTGGCAGAAACATGGCACATCATGTATTAGAGTGGTTCTGTACATGCAGTGTATCATTTTGTGAAAGAAGGCTTGAAACCCCAGTTCAGCAGTAGAATATTAATCATCAAGTTGAATGCACTGACATTTTAAGCAATTGAACACTTTCATAAGAAGGAATTAAAACTGTGGGTTTGGAGTCATCTAACACTTATTATTTCTGATAGCTGGTGTTTTGTTAGCTTGCCAGTTCGGAGAAATTAGTAACCAAGTTTTTCATAGTGGGTGTAGGAGACATGCCTTTGAACTCGTACGTGAATTGCCTTTTCTATTAATTAGATATTGATGTGTTCTTCCCAGTTGTTAATTGCAAAAGGCTTTTTAAACAATTTCTATTTAGTTCAGTTGTTTGTTACTGCAAGCATTGTCTTTCAGCAGTGCAAAATGTAAACAAACCTAACAGTTCAACAGTGATCACATACTTGATATATTTTAGATAATGTTGTCTTATGGGTGTTTTTGACTGGATTTTGTAGCAAGGCAGTATCTCTTCATTTATCAATCTGGATAAACTTCAGTGTTTGGAGAAGGATATTCAGTCTCCAATGCTTGCAGTGTAATTACATGTTTTTTTGAGTTTATGCTATATATTTCAGTTGAAAGCCTCTGCTTCAGCTAAGAAAGCAACTGAATAAGCTGAGCTAAGGGAGCTTTTAGAATGATACACAAACAGATCATTTGTCTTTTCTCCAAATGTTTTTGCATTTTACAAAAAGTGTAAAGTGAATGGAAATATTTTGTTTCCTGGATGTGATAACATTTTGAAGACTGAATCAGTTGGACCTTGATATGTTTAGGTAATGATTGTGGATTATTTGGTTCTGGATAGCAGCTTGTGCTGCAGGTTGTACTTCAGCACATGCTCCTTTCCCCATAAATTTTAATTAAATTTTCAAGTGGTGCACAGCATGACTTTCAGAATTTTTAAAGGCTGTGTTGTAACTTAGCCTTTCCTACCACAAAACTACTGCTGAAGTATTTTTGGTGGTGTAGTAAGAATGAATGAGGGCAGGTTTGAAAAAAAAAAAAAAAAAGAGTTTTTTTCTTAATGACACAAGGCTGAAGAGTGGGCCTCCAAATGCTCTAGGTCCTGATTCCCAGTAGTTAAAGCCTGGTAATTTAAGTGTTAAACAGCTGTTAAGTGCTCTTTCTCTTTTCTGCAATGTTGAGGCAACTTTTAAAAATGCATAGTATGTATATTTTGATGGTGAGAAAATGGATAATTAAACTGCTAAGATTCATGTGGAGGTCTCCAGGTACAAATAGCATGGATTTTGACAGTTCCAGGTTTGGCTCCATATGAAATCAAAAGCATGGATGCAGAGCCTTGAAGTCACAGTTGTCAGATCTCTGGCTCAACAAACCTTATTGAAAAGTATTGGGATTTCTCTTTGAGCTTGGTTGTCATCATCTTTCTTTTCCTCTTTTTCTCATTCCTTTCCCACAAAAAAAAAACAGTGAAAGCCCCCAGCTCTATGGTTTTGAATGGTTCTGGAACTGCCATATTTTAACTCGTACTGCTCTTGGTTTTCTGAATGAGCTGTGCTGTGTCAGGTCCTTTGAGCCTTGGTTGGAGCAAAACTAAGTAACTAAAAAAAGGACAGTCTTTGAACCCTTTTGTAAATGTATGTTTTTGGTCAGTTTTGGAGCACTCTGAAGGGACTGAAGGATGCACAGAAACCTCTGTTGTATTCCTCTCCCAGGGTTCTTGTGGGCTCTGGAACAGCTGCTACAGAGGAAGAGCAGCCTGAACTAGGGCCAGGATGGTGTTTGTGTTATTCTTTCTTGGGAGAAGGGAAAAGAACAGAAGGAAGTGGAGAGTTTAGTTGTAAAACTTTACAGTTTTACAGTGTCCTCATGATAAGCACCTAAGTGAACAATTTGAGGATGTGGCGCTATGATTTTCTTTAGAAATCCGATGAAAAAGAAAATAAATGTTTAGGAAGCTAAATTTTCATTCATTATGTACTCGATGTCAACAACAGGAGCAGTCCAGTGCAGAGCTCTTACTTTTTAAAACGCTGTTTTTCAGCCTACTTGAAAGTGATTTTCCTACATGTGGGAAATAGTGAAGTAATTAAACACATTTGGGTCTATGCATAAATTTTCTAAAATTAACTGTCTCTTTCACACTAATCTTTCTTGTCTTTAATTGGGTTGAAATGTGTGAAAGGGAAAAAGGTTTGATAGGGAACTATTTTTCAGAGAGTTGTTTAACTACAGAGCACATAAAGAAGTTGTTAGATGTGCTTGGGCCAGGGAGGCAAGAACCTTCTGTTAAAAGGGGAAATATCTTTGTGCTGGTTTCTGTTGCATTATTTTCAGTACTTCACCTATTTCTATGCCTTTATACTTTCCACTCCAGGGAGAAATTCAGTTGTGCTGCAGTTAAGAACAAAATATCCTATCACCTGAAGAATTAAAAACCCTTAATCATGAAGTTGTGGTTGTCACCACATTATTATGAATATATTTAATGTTAATTAGTTTACATTTTTCCTATTTCTTTTTTTGTTTCCCCAGCAGTTTGCTAACCTATTCCCTAGCAGCAGTGCTGACTAACCTTTTCAGGCTTCAAACATCTTTAGTAAGTAAACCAATGCATGACCCACTTACACAAAAGCTAAGAAGTCATTCTGAAATGGAAGTAATAGAAATGTGATGGAAATAGCGGTGATATTTAGGTGTATATCCTGCTGTAGTACAGTTGATGTTGTAAAAGAGTGGAATAAACAGTACTTTGATTGTGGCAGTGACTCTCCTTTTTGCTTCATTTATAGCTGAGTTCTTGCCCCCTCCCTTCTCAGTGGAATTGTCTCCTCTTTGGAAGTTCTTTTCCCATACTGAACAGAAAGCTAACTTGTTTCAGGCGTGTGTATACACATCTTAACCTCGAAGCAAATGTTTTTTCCACTAGGAAACTTTCACCTTCAACTCCATCATCTTTGTTTTCAAAGTGTGTTTGCTGTTGTAATAAACTAATTTTTTCAGTTAACTGGAATTTATGAAGCACATCTTGGGGTCAGCGTTCAGTCTTTCACCTGCTATAACAAATTTGAAGACACATGGTTATGTGCTTTGTATTCAACTTTTCACTTCCGAGTAAGTGATTAATCTTTTTTCTTGTCATGTTTTGTGTCACAGTAGCACTGTCGTTTTCTCCTCTGACAGCCTGACATTATTTAAACATCAGTCTAATTTTGCACATAAGCCAGTATAAAAGGAGAAAAAAATCACGTGAGACATGTCACAACTTATTTTCAGAAGCAGCAGGCTTGCAGAAGGCACAACTTTCTCTGTTCTGTCTTGATTTCTGCTGACAGCAGGCTGTGGTGTTAAGCACATATAACAAAAATCAGGAGTATTTCAGGCAACAGAAGTATGGGAGAGTACATATCTTGCTGTGCAATGAAAAGGCAAAGCTTGTTGGAGGGAGGGAGAAGGTGCCCATATATGATTGATTTGTACTTTTTAGGGAAAACGTCTGCTTTATGCCATGTGTTTTAAGAATTACAGTTTTCTTAATACACTGTACTTCCTAATGCAAGTCTTGCCCCCTAGCCTTCAACATTTGAGTCTAAATTGATATTTAAATGCATTGATTTTTTTTCTGTGTCCCTTTGCTTTCCTGTTTGTTGTAGTTCACTTTGACAAGGGTGTGTGGAGGTGTAAACATCACTGCCTACGAGAGCAGAACGTGCAAATATGTTTTTATTACACAGAGTTGATGGAACATCTATAAAAAATATTCATTCATTGAGAATAGCAAATTTCAATGGTCAAACATGACCTGGGAAGAAAATTGTGAGATCTTGAAAACACTGTTTGCCTGCTAACCATGAGTAGAGAGCAGCTTGTGGGTTTGTACCTCAACTTCTGTGTAATCAGTTATGCAAGTGAAGGAGTTTTTCAATTTCTCTGACTTTTTTTGACTGTTGATAATTTGATGGAAAATGTAGACTGGATACTTCCTGTATCACATGAAACGAGCTGGGCAATTAGCAGGAAGCAAATACGAATCCTTATTTTTTCATGGACAAAGTAGTATCCATCAGAATTGGCGCTGCCAGCTGCAAATAATGTTGTGCTGTCCAAGCTGAAGTCATTCGACTGCAGGATGTGCTTTCAGAGAATTCTAAAGCAGTTTGTTACAGTCTTAAAAATTGTCAGGGCGACAACAGGTTTGTCTTCCATTAGCCGTGCACAGCCCATTCCCTGTGGAGAGTAAAGTATGGTTTTCATTGTTTTAAGGCATCAGCAGGTAAAGAGGGAACCACTGCTTTTTAAACAAGGTCTGTTTTCTCTCTGGTAGGAAGCCTTTGTCTTGCTAGGATACATCACAGTATAGTACCCTATCTTGGCTGAACTTCTTCAGTTTAAAAAAACACCAGCAAATAAACCCAAACCCAGCAACAAGAAGATTGATTTCTTTGGACTTGAGTTTGCATTGTGGAATATCTCTGTGGTGTCATGAGCAGACTAAGCTTTTCTTCTGTATCTGATCTAGTAGTATTTTCCCTTTTTCGTATGACAGAATGAACACTTTTTTTTTTTTTTTAGAGCTGCCATTTTATGTTGCTGAGTAGTTACTTGCAAGATCATCTGGTTCAAGTAAATGCTTAAAGATGCAGAAAGGCAATTGCGTGTGTGGATTCAATTTCTTCTCCTTCTTTTGGATTTCCCTTCCTTCCATATACATACTTTCCTTTCATCTGTAGATCAGAGGAAGAAAGTGTTGCCACTGAAAAGAGGGGCTATGTCAGATTCCTTTGAATCAGAAATAAGCTTTTTCTTCTTCCTTCTCTTAGACTCCCTAATATTAGTTGGTCTCTCTTCTTGCCACTCCTTTGGGTTGTCACATGCTGTTGGCACGATCCAGTCTGTTACTCCGTCTGCTCAACACTTGTAACACAGCCATAACTGAGTGTCACCAGGAAGAACTCACGGCCCTTAATTGGAGTTTGTTACTAAAGCGGATTTGTATTGCACTGAACTTGGGTTATTTGCCTGAGAGATTTCTTAAAAACTTTCAATGAAAACGGGTGAGCTAATGTAGGTCTTTGATGTCTTCTGTACAGAAGCTAACTGATGTTTGGGTTGCCCATAATTAATTTCACCCTTCCAATTAATTTTCACGAGCTTTACAAATTAGTAGTGTTGCAGTAGTTCATGGCTCTGGTCATTCTATTGGGCACTGGTCTAATTGTAGCTTTGGGAAATTCTGTTTATGATGGAGGGCAGCATGTTACCGTTTGATGGCGGATCAGCTGCCTTGGGAACAGCATTGCCCTCTTGATCTTGTCTGCTGTTACTGTTGTGTCCCTGTGTTTCCTAACGGGGACTCTCTTGAGCTGTTGGCTCTTTTCTCCTTGAGTCAATTCCCAGAGGCACTGTGTAGCTTATCACAGCCCACAGGTACATACGTGTCTAAAGAACACTGGCTTAAAGACAAAGACTTTTATTCATACAGACTTCACTGATTTTGTTTATAGATGAACTGGCTTAAAACATTTTTGCAGAATAATGGATGACAGGAGCATTGGACTCGCTTACCTTTATGTGTGCTGCAAGTCAGCAGTTTATTCCTGTGGAGCCTTACAGTAATGGCAAAAGGTCTTGCAGATTCATCCAGAGATGTCAAATTTGATGAAACTGGAATTTGCTGTTTAAATCAACTTGGATGTAGGTGCTTATAAAATCTGAAGATTTAGTCCTAGGATCATATTTTAAAGAACTAGATGATTTTGAAAGCTCTTCTGTTTCATTATTCTCATGTCAAGTTTGTTACTTGTCTTGAGTCAGCATCTTAGGGGAAAAGTTACTTTGTGTGGGTTTGCTGTCTCTGAGGAGGTCTGTTTCGTGGTTGTTGGTCCTACCTGTCTAAAACTACTGAACTGTGAACTGGGCTCTTCATTAGTACAACTTTGTATGCATGCTCTCTCTGAGTCACTTGGATTGCTTAAAATTAATTCAATTTATCATAAAGGAAAGCCCAATAGAAACCTCTTTTAGACCAAGTGGATTAATGAGTCAGCACGTTTGTAACTAATGCTTAAAAATAGTTTTGTTATAGTATCTCCTCTTTAAATGAAGTGGTTCTGTGAGACAAAGCAGTTGTTGGCTTTTTTGTTTCATGCAAATTTCTCTGCCTTGGAAAAATCTGTTAAAGTCTGGAAATGTTCCATGTTGTATTTATATTAAAAATATTAATATGATAGAAAGAACTTTTACTCTTCAATAAACTGGAACTGTGGGTTTACTTATGCTGAAATCACATTGTTCTGTAATTGCAGAGAAAATTGAAAGCGAAGATTGTGTAAATATTTCCTATTGAATGAAATAGCTGGTTACTTCGTAGGAAATCTTCCTTTATATGTAGGGCTTTGAAGTAGAGTGTTGGCAGAGGAAGAATAGAAGAAGGGGAGATTTGTTTTGCCTACTGTAATGCAGTTTATCTCTTAACACTGATGCCGGACCAAAAAGTCCCTTTGCATCCAGTCTTACCTTCTCTGCCCCTTCTGCTGCTGGGCTGCTTCAAAATGACAGCAGTGATGTTCTCCTTTATATTTTCCCATTTTTCATGAACTCCCATTTCTGTTGAAAATAGAAGCACTGAAAGGTTATAGTTACTTCTCGAAGAAATAGCGAGAGGTAGAAAGAACTCTTGACAGTTGTCCTGAGGCAGCAGAAAAAGTAATAATGAAAGAAACAGTTGAACATCTGTAAAATGTCTGGTCTGAAATGAATACATCTCTCTGCCCTTCTTGGAGATATGCAGGTTAATGGCATTCCAACAGGCTGGTGAGTATTGTTGATGATATTTGTTATATGACAATACTAGGTATTACTGCAGTGGGGACAATTTAATTTTGGTGTTAGCCCTAAGCATTGTTTACATATACAATAAATAATGAACTCATGAGCAAAAAGCCAAAGTACCTCTGGTGATTTACATATTTTCCTTTCCTTTGTGTAAAATTTTCTGTCACAGAGTTACCCAGAACTTTACAAGTTGCTTGAAGACATCAGGTCTTTGCTCAGAACTTGAAATGCTACTTAGGCAGATGGAAGAGAGAATGATTTAGCTAAAAGAATGCAACAAGACGGAGATTGCATTATTGGAATTTAGAATTGTTTCTGTATTTCTTTGTGAAAGGCTTCTGGATCTGTTCCTCTCTCCAAACTAGCAAACTAGAAATAATTTATTAGATTCAATTTCAATAGCCAATATTTGCTTTATGTACATCTTCAGACAATAGTAAAAGAGAAGGCAGACTCATCTTCAAAACAAGCACGTTAATATTGGAAACAAAGCTATCTAGAGCTGTCAGAGAGAGTAGTGTGTTCTCAATACAATCTGGCAATAGAAAAATGTGGGCTTGATGTCTAATTCCACAGCCTCTGTAGCTTGCATTTAATAATTTATATATTTTTTGTCATTGCTAGTCTGTAGAGCTAAAAAAGTAAAGACTAATGAGGCAGGTGAAGTTCTGAGTGCAGACCGAGAATTTTTTTAGGCTTCATGATGCATGAGACTTATGATAATAAAACACAAGCGGACACCTGATGACATACTTAGATTATTATGTGCAGAATTTTGGTAGGAGCTGGGTTGAACCTCTGTTCAAATCAGGGCATAGGTGGTTTGGAGACATCTGTCTGCAGCTCTGGCCTTGGATGGCTGATTGATGATGCGTATAATTTAGAAAGCCTGGCATTTGCTGCAATATTTATCCTTCCCCAGCCTGCCTTGTTCCATGTCTACATGGTAATTGCAAGGTTAGTGTGAGAAGCTGGCCAAAATACAGGTGTGTGTTAGCTGAAACTCTTCGTTCCTGCAGGAGAGAGGGACAAGAGACTGCTACTTTAATATCCCTGAAATAAAAATGCAATACAAAGTAATGTCAACTACTTATGAAAATTCCTTTTCTATGTACAAGATGGTCTGTATCTGGGTTTATTTAATGGTTATTGTATAGCTGTTAGATGCTTGGTCCTCCAACTTTTTCCTAAAGTAAAATGGATATGATTATGATTGTTTTATTAACAATCTACCATGAGAAGCAGTGGATGATGATTCTTCTGTTTTTGAACCATGCTAAGTAGAGCAAAAATGCATCACGGAAAATATGAAAACTCTGGTCTTAAAAAAGCCACTTTACAACTTTTGTCACTGTTTAGTTTTTTGCACTTTATTAAAGATGTGAATTGTTTGTTGGGGAACTTTATTTTGGAATAAAAAATGATCTATGCAATAGGTAAAAATGACATAATATAAACAGATTTATTGTCAAATAATTAGAACTGGATTGGATAGTATTGGATTGTAGGTACTCGTGAGGAGCAGCAGAGTTATCTGTGTGGTGTTTACACATCTTTGGTGCCATTCCTGTTCAAATAGTTACAGTATTTTAGTGATTTCTTTCTCTGATTCCAAATGATCTCAGTTTCTACTTTGCCTCGTCCTTTATTTTGATTTTGCTGGATTTGCCACCATTAGAGGAGGTTTGGAGTGTCTTTGTCCCTTGTGGAAGGTGGTGCCACATGTGCTCTTTTTGCAGGTGGAGCAAAGCTTTAGGCAGTGCTGCTGCGAGGAAACCAGCCCTGTGATATAGAGTTGGTCTCTCACTGCCCCTGGGTGTTGGTTGCTGGTTAATTATATTTTGGTACAGAACCGTTGAATGGTGCTGCTTGGTTTGAGAGGGTACCATTGCGAGGGTGTTGCATTTTGGTTTTTTAGTATTTCTTTCACAGCTGTGGATTTCTGCTGTTATCCTTTGGTGCTGCTTGTGTGAGCAACGCCATTTACTGTGCAGCACTCTTCAGATGGATTACTTGGTGACAACATAATTGCATTTGAAAACTGTGCTAATACTGTTTTGCCTTCAGCAGGTTAACATCAGAAGTGTGTTGTTCCTGTGTTCCTTATCTGCCATCGCGTTTTCCCCCACCTTCAGGGTGGGATGTATAACCATCTTGCCATTGTTCTTCCCCTCCATACTGGTTGGATAAACAATTTCCTTTTTCTTTATAGTGATTGTAAAGAAGATGTAGTAATACATTTAGGAGCTATGTTCCAGGAAAAAAAAGCGTAAATGTTTTTTATTGAATAAATATTAGAGGAAAAAATGAGCCTCTCTGGGATTTGGCATCAGGAGCCTTGTTTTTCTGAAACTGCATGAGATGTGGATCTGTATTTTTCTTTGTCCTATAAATGCTTGCTGTTTTCTGCAGGCTTTTTATTTGTATTTTGAGGGTTAAATAACTCTTTTTTTCTTCTTCCATCATTGTAACCACAGTAACCATTTTAACTGTGTTTGATTTAGTCCCAGTAGGCAAGCAAAAAAATTAATATTTAGAGCAATTCATAGGCAAAGTAAATTTATCTCTTCATCCCAGAGGATTTAAGAAATGAATTAATTAACTATTGTTGCCTTCAAAATTGGTGTGATATTGACAGGTTAAAAGTTATTTTGTTGTGTTTTCAGCTTTTTAACTAGGTAGGTAATCTTTCAGCTTAAGAAGTACACACACACACAAAAGAGTACTCATTGAAAGTAATGTTGTAAAAATGCCAAACCAAACAACGACCAGAAAACCTCCAAAAATAAAATAACCCAACAAAACCCAAGCATTCTGTACCTCAATTGGCCTGCCCCTGAACAAGGAGCTCAAGGGTTCATATGGCATTGCTGGAGATGTGAGAAGCCAAAAAAGTCATAATACCCAGCAACAGGTAAGTGTGGCTTCACTGCAGTTTAAACCTGCAAGTTCTGAATGTTTGGTATTAGGCACATACTTGGGCTCTTGCATTTACTTTTGTTGTTTCCAGCTCTGTGATTTCATTTCTAGATAAAAACACATTTCTAGATCAAAAGCAAAATGCAGTAATACCTCTTACAGTTATAATATATGTAATATTAGATGTAATACACCTAATAGAGAAAAACACACCTACATGTAATATGCAAATATATTTTATAGCTTATATCTCTTATATATATAAAATACAGATATATACAGTTGCATAATATAGAATACTTTATTAGATTTTGTATATCTGTCACAGATATTTTAGACAATACTGTCAAATATGTAATTATTCATAGATATGGAATTCATTATATATCTTGGTGTATTGGTATCCAAATAAATACATATTTTGTGGTGTGTATATCCATAATATGTATAATATATATTAATAATGTAATAGTAGATCAGTCGTCAGCTTGACCCACATGCAGGCAGAAGTCTGACACGTGTAAGGGTAGAGCCCTTTAAGTGAGCTGGAAGTTCACCTCCTGGAGAAACAAGGGTCTTCATTTTCCCATAGTGACATTTCTTAGTGCAAGATTATGTTCTGTAATGTCACAAATGCTTTCAAAGGAGTGTTATTTCTTCCACTGCACAATTTTGAAATGTTATTTTGTTAGACTTACAGCCTCACTGCATTTTTTTTAAACTTCTGCCTACTTAAATGTTTTCTACACGACTCCTCCGTTTCTTTCCCAAGCAGCTACCAACATGTAAGACTTGGGAGTGATTAATAGTAAATACTGCTCTGTATTATTGTGTTGGTTTAGTTAAAAGCAAACTAAAGGAAAATGTAAGGGGAAAAAAAAAAAAAAGAAAAGAAAATCAAAATGCCTACGAGAGCAGCAATTCTGAGAGGTACAAGTGCATTGCATTTTGTTTTAACGTGTCAGGTCTTTTGGCAGGTATTGTCCCATACTTTGATCTGCTGATAGACTTTGATTTCTCTGCAGTCCAGCGGTTTGTCCCCAAGTGCTCTGCACAGTGCAGATACTGCTTTTGTCTGTCATCTCTTTGTGAAGGTTCTTGAGAGGCTAAGGCAAGATCACACTCACTATGGAGCAGTCAGAGAGGAAAGGTGGAAAAATAAGGAAAAGGTGCCATGGTGGGAACTCCGCTGTGCTGGCTGCTGCTGCTGTCTGGGAAACTCATGGATGTGGGTTTTTTTATTCTACCAGAATGTGAAGATACAACCTAAAGTCATAATTTTATCTGAAAACCTAATGTTGTTTTGTTTGCTGCTTCACTCAGTAATGAGTATATTGGGATTCTGTGCTTTACCAGGAACTTGGTCTTAGCCTAATTCCTCATTAAAGGTTGTCGGCGTACTGTGGTAGAGCTTATTATTGGAGGCTGCTTGTATTTCAGAGAGCTGTGACCCTTTCACAAGTAACTATAGAAACCTCAGCAACGGTAGTTATTAGCTTAAATTATGGAGTTCATAATTGTAAAGAATATAGGCCAGAGTCATTGGCTAATAATTTTTGGTGTCTAAAATGATGAAGATTGTAAAATTCTGGGTATTTAACTTTGACTAGCAACATGATAAAAGGACTATTGGTTTCTCACAAGGTTAAGAATTACAGAATACTTGTGCAAGTTACTGGGCAAAACTAAAAAAGCTCCATGATAACTTGCATATTTTCTGAATTTATTGTGTACAAAATATTTTGTGTCCATACCCTTCCTACCAGATTCACAATTTAAGGGTAAAATACTAAAGTAGCAAATAAATTTTCCTTAGTGTATTTGTTTTATTTTCAATTTATTTTTAATATATGTTTTTTCTTAGTGCTAGACTTGATTTACTGTGATAAATGAGATACTGAAAGAAATTCTGTCTCAGTTTGGAAAACAGTAGTTGGTGCAAGTGTCTCTGAAATAGTAGGGAAAAATTAAAAATGTCAAACGTGATTGTTGCTGTAGAACATGAAGGCCTCTAAGTAGAACAGGTTTGAAAGTGAGAACTGAGTTGTTACCAGCATATGTTTTGGAAAAATAAAGCGTTTTTCTCTTTTTTGAAAAAACCCCATACAACTCAATCCTTCATAACTTAAATTGCTTTATAATTTTTTGAAGTGTAGAAGGAAACCTGATTTGAAGGCTAGAATTATTCAAAGATCCTCTTACCATTTCATGATGCAGGTAGCACAGGCCAATGTTGGTCACTGGATTTTATGAACAGAGCAAATGCAATATGGTGATCGTGATGATTGCTGTGTTGCTAGAGCTGTGAAATTGCAGGGGAGAGTGTACCGCAACATACTTAGAAGAAATAAAAATGCTGCTCAAATGTGTTAGGATAGATTTTGCCGTTTGACAGAAAGAGAAGCTGTTTCAGCAGTGGCGCAGTTTTTAAGGAAATAAATCACAAACCATTGTGCTGTGGACCAGATAAATGGATTTGAGCAAGACCATCCTCTGTGTTTGTGAGTAATTGGAATACAGGGAGCAAGGCACTGGGTAGAAATGAAACTTGTTTTGATGACAGGGTCAAACTGTTGAAATTTGCCAGTGGGAAGAAATGCCTGTGTTAACATGGCATAAACGTTGTCCCACTTGTGAGTCATTGAGCTGTTCAAGTAATTAATGCTGTCATTGTTTTGCTTTTCTGCTCTTCTCTCTGTGTATCTCATATTATATTGCAGGTTGTTGAGTCTGCAGGTGTTTTTCTGGCAGGATATCATTGGCTTAGTGAGACAGGTCTGGCTGCTGACAAAGCAGTCCCTTTAGCTGGTGTGTCTCCAGGGTACTTTCACATAAATCGTTTGTGTAAATGGCTACCTTCTTGAACTGATGTTGAGGGAGACAAACTTAATTCTTATGGATATATTAGTCTCAGCTATGTTTTAATAACTGGAGCACGTATGAATATGAGATGGGATATTAAGTTGGGCAAAGTTTGCAGGTAATATTTTTTTATCACTGCCAGGACTTCAAGGGGAATCTGTCTGATGCAACTGTGTATCCAAAAGCTGTGGTTTTATTATTACAGAAACTAGAATAGTGAAGGTGTTTGGAAGGAATGAATATAAACATGGAGCATGGCAGAATGTGGAGAGGGCTAGTAGAGCAGTTCACTCTGCTGTGCCCAGTTCTTAGATTTGTTTTCAGTTCAGCAGCCTGTAATGGCATCCTACTGGTGCCAAAGAAGTGTTTGCATGCTACCTCCAAGGCTTGTTTGTATATGTTCTCCCTGCTTTCCTTGGGAAAGCTTGACCTCTGACTGTGCTGTAGCGGAAACTCTGGGGACGGGGAGAGGGATGTGGGGAGGTTTCTGTGTCGGCTGCCTGACCTCTCCTGTGTCCTGCACAGCTCACCCACTGCTCCAGATGTTTAGAGGCTCCCAAAACAAAATAGGACAGCCAGGAGAGTCCACCTGGGAGCCTTTTTAGGTGCTGACCTGTCAAACCCTTGGGAAGGATAATGGCACACAGTAATTGAAAATCTACAATAATATGCGTGGATGTTGTGTTTTGTGTGCACTAACTTGTTAAATCATGTACTGATTTCTTATGTACCTTGTAAATGCTCCATCTGTCCTTCTTATGAAAATCCATGTCCTTAAAACACCAACTCTTTATAAGTATTGCTTACTTTGTTAGTTTTTACGCCTTTCAATCCTTCCGGGGTTGAAGGTTGCAGCAGTTAATTAGCACTTGTGTGTATGTTAAATATTCTTTAGCATTTAGGCATTGGATTGTCATTAGACTTGGGAAAAGATTTATTGATGCCATAACTCTCTGTAAAACTTTCCTTTAAAAAACCCAGACAAACTCAACCAAAACAACAGTTTGTCTTCTCTTTAAGGCATATTCTCTGCTCTCAGTTCAGCCTTTGGATCATCAGGCTAACTGACAAAGTAGGCACATTTTTACTTCTAAGGACTTGAATCCAGTATACATATTTGGCATAGAACATTAGTGATAAATATGTTTTCCTGTAAATATACTCTCTTAGTTACAGAAATAGGACTTGAAAGATTTTGGTGCTCACTCTGTGTGGGCTTCTTGAAGAACCATGCTGAGCAAAAACTGGCCTTATGCAGAAGCCTGTGCTGCAGTGGGGAACTGAGTGGTGCAGAAACTAGGACTAGTTTTCTTCAAGTGAAGTAGGCTCATTGCTGTTTATATCACAGTTTGTTTTTTTCCCTTGCAATGGTATAAAAATGTCATAACCATGTCTTAAGCATTTTTAAAGTAAATGCGGCTATTGAGATGCGTTAAATCTTGTTCTTTAAAGACTACAATATAAATCTGTCAAACCTGATCTGTTCTTTATGTACTTTATTTTTTTTCTGTAAAGATATTGAAGGAGTAGTTATTGTGTGTATGTGATCAATAGTCTTCAAAATAATTTCATCAGACTTCATTAATCCTATTCAGAATGCAGTGATGAGGGGAGAAAAAGAAAAAAATATCACTAAAGAATAATTAGCAGAATGAAATTGAGTTAGTAGGTGTGACATCCAATTATTTTCTTCCCCGGAGATATATATCAAGTGAAGGTTGGATATTACAACCCCAGTGTAGCACCTTGGTTGCTCCTGAGTCGAGGGAGTGAGAAGTAGTCATGTTGTGTGAAGAAGAAAGGTCGTGTCTCTGACTGCTGTGGTTAATGCTTGGCTTGATTCAGGAGCGGGTTAGCCACTTCTGATTGCTGCGTTAATGACAACTTCTCTTTAAAAAATACCTGGTTTGGGGATTGCTACATGGCATGTTTGATTTGGATAGTCTTTTTGCTCTATGGATGAAAACCATTCTGTGGTGGTGGTGGTTTATGCAGAAAGGTTTAATGCTGTGCTGCAGGGATTTTTAAAGACTTGGGTGTTCCTACATGATGTCTTTGAGGACTAAGACTGAAGTACACGATTGCTTCCATGCACTCAAGGGTTTCTTCTAAGCTTTCCTTCTAAGAAGGCAGCTTTAAAAAGTTGTACTTCGTGTTGTGACAGACTGAGCTAGCATGGCTGTGTGACAGCTGGATTCTGTGATTCATTGAAGGGTTGACATGGGCCGGAAAAGCTGGACTTGATAGACGATATCAGAGTAGCTGATAAGTGTAAGTAAGTGTGAATAGACCTTATCTCATGGACTGCAACCAAATGCAGCCTTCTGCACTGCATTAGACCGTTGATGGCATGGTTTCATCTGTGAAACGAGAGCCTTTCTTTCCCCTTCATTAAAATAATAAGAAAAAAGCTCTGCATTTAATAACTTTTCAGTCCTTTATTTAAATCTTGGAAATCCCGTATCACTACCTCAAGTTGATGCTGTACCTACATTGTGTCTATTTAGCCTTCTTTTGATTTAACTGCTGCCTTGGGATATATTTGATACATACAGTTTTTGCTATGGAACCCAGATTTATTTTTTTTCCAGAAGAGTACAGGCATTACTTTTTTCCTTTCATGTTTGCCTCTCAGTGGAGTCCAATTCAGTCTTGGGCTTCTGACAAAATAAGCTCATGGTCTATTAAGAAAAGCTTAACTGTTTAAATAGCTGTCAAAAACAATGTCACAAATACCTTTATATCCATGTAAATTATAGTTTGTGGGAAACTGTTGTGTTGGAAAAAAGTTTCATTATGAAAGAGATGTAGAACTAGGTTAGAAAGTGTGTGTAGATGGTATAATTATCTGTTGGAAATAAATGAAAAACACTGTTAAGTGGGTTTTCTATCGTGTGAAAATGGCCTATTTCTCACAAGCTACTTATTCTTCCACTTCTTATTTTTAAATTTATGTTGAATTTACAGTTTTCCCCATGGACTATTTTTCTTTGAACTTATAGTTTCTATCTTCAGTAGTCAGCACTTTTTTGGGTGAGAGGAGTTGTTCGCTGATGTGTTTGTGTAGCTCTAAGAATTTCATTATACTGATAAGATGCAGAAGTACTAATAGTGGCTTCTTAATGTAGTTTTGATATTCTTTCTAATAAAGTACTCACAGTGAGACTTTCTTCAAACTGTGTTGAATTAAATGCAGATGTGTAATGTAGGCAAGTGTTTTTTGAATGAGATTGGGGATGGTCATAGTATCACAGAGTCACTTAGGTTGGAAAAGTTCCTTAAGATCATGAAGTCCAAATGTTAAAACCCAGTTCTGCCAAGTCCACCACTGAACCGTGTCCCTGAAGGCCACATCTACACGTCTTTTAAAAACCTCCAGGGTGGGTGACTCCACTTCTCTGAACAGCCTGTTCCAATGCTTTATAACCCTTTTGGGGTTATCCTGTCCGAATATGCAATCTTAACCGTCCCTGCCATAGCTTGATGCCATTTCCTCTTGTCTCCCAAGTAACAAGCAATAATAAAAGACCAGCTACTGCCTGGCTGCAGCCTCCTTTCAGGTTGTTGTAGAGAGTGATAAGGTCACCCCTGAGCCTCCTTTTCTCCAGGCTGAACAACCCCAGCTCCCTCAGCTGCTCTTCACAGGACTTGTGCTCCAGACCCTTCACCAGCTTCATTGTTCTTCTTTGGACACTCTCCAGCACCTCAATGAAACTTAGTTCACTTGACTGGAGTGTAGCACAGACATTCAGGTCTGAACAATAGAGACTTGATTCCAACAAGTGAAACTGTAAAGGTGAAGAGGCACTGATAACGGTGGTGAGAAATCTGGCATCAGTCATCTGAAGGAGGAAAGCTTCTAGGTTAATGAGAAAAAAATCGTCCTCACACAAACAGTCTTGACAATATGTAGAGACTTCAATGAAATTTAAGAGGTGGAGATTGTATTTGATTGGTTTGGGTGCAGTTTTCAAATCTTACAGCTTTCATTTTCCATATATTTGGGTCATTAGTTTTACTAGTAACTATCTTAAGTGGTTGTTTATTTCTTGGTAACAGGAGTTTAAAGAAGTAATTCTCTAGGGCCTTTATAAATGTGAACAAAGCAATGATCCGTGCTTACTGTTATTAAGAAGTTACTGTATCTAGAACTAGTGCAAGCAATCTGATGTTAATGTTGTTTTGGAATATTTTTTCAAGCTTATCTGTGTAGTTGGAATAAGCATATAGAGTGTGGTATTCATTACTGTGCAGGAAATGAGGTTAATAAACGTTGTTTTTGTGCAAATGAGTGTTATGTTCTACAGTGTTTACATTTTTGTATGTAGAGTTGACATGTGGATCAAAACTGACTTTTTTACTTTTTGGATGGCGATACGAGACAGCTCTGACTTAACATTAATGTTTTTCCTCCCTGTAAAATGTTGTAACTAATTGTATTCCTTTGAATTTTTTCATAACTGAGTGCTTGGCAAACAGGTGCTTACAGGTACCTCTAGGGACAGCGGAATTCCCTCTGGTCAAAATGGGTAAATGGGGCTGTGTATTAGCTAGAGAATATAAGGAACTTATATGCAGCAAAGACTATTTTAAACGACTATTATTTGACAAATTATAACTGACTTATCAGTTTCATATGGTTTATCAGTTCAGATTCAGGGTATCGATTAGATTTTTTTTTTTTTTTTTTTTACTTGAGAATGACCCTTTTTTTTTTTTAATTTTTGCAATTTGTTTCAGCAGACTTCATGGCCAGATATTTTTTAAGTGTTTCAGTACATAATTTCAATATTTATTGCAGCTATATTCTGTAGAGGTCAACAGTCAATTTTTTAAAGACTTTGGTTTGTTTAAGAGGCATTATGTAAGTGTAGCCTCTGCAAAATACTTCCTTTATATATCATCATGCAACATTTTTCAAAAACTAGCAGTATAAGGAAGTGCATTTTGGAGTGTATCTTGAATGCAGAAAAGCTCTAATTTTTTTCTTTTGCTACCATTGTAGTTTTCTTGATTTTTTTTTTT
>VXBA01002855.1:2321554-2334172 GCA_013399895.1 Serilophus lunatus
TTTCCTCCCCCCCGCCTCGAATGGGAAGTTGAACAAGTGGCTTTCCACCTTTGTGTTGCCTGTTTGTGTTCCGTCTATCTATGTAGCCACTCACACAGCTAAGCAGGGTCTCTTAAAGGTAAGAGAATGCTCGGTTCATAGGTGCGAATGTATTTATACCTGCAAGAATATTTTTTAGCTCTCTTTTTTATGCTAATCAGTTACAGAATTCATGGTAGAAGTACTACTCTGCTTTTAAGCCCTCTGAGTTTATGAAAACAAATGAAAAAAAATTTTTTTCGGTGAGAATGTTCAATTTCTTTGTGTTTGCGCAGATATCATCCCGAGAAGATTGTAACCATAGCTGATCAACACATAACCTGTTGGTAAAGACTGGTCCAAGTCAGGATTTTGGAATGGTTCCATAAATGACTCAATTCTTATGAACACGGCTGCTATTTTTACAAAGCAGGAGACAGTGATTTGCTGGTTTGAGGAGGATAAAAACTTGATAACACTTCATATGAGTCTCTTCCCATTCTGTGTCATTTATAAACAGAAAAGACCCTAGGGTAGGGTTCTGCAAAAAAGACCAGGTTCTGTTTGTAGAAAAATTTTCTCCTAGAAGTAATTCTACACTGCAAAGAAAGAGGGAGGATGACTGGATGGGCCCTTATCACAGTTCATACAGCTTAATGTTTAAAGTACAATCCACCTTAACATTGAAAAGAATTAAAACTGTTGACTAGCAATTTAATCATAGTGTAATATGTATTGTGTAAGTATTGACATAAAAATACTGACAAGTCAGTATGGAGTCATTGAAATAATTACTAAATGCTTTATTGTCAAGGACTTGGAAGGGTTTTGATAAGAACTTCCTGGTTTGGATGACAGACATTTTTCTTCTTGATTCAAGCAAGAAGGTCAGTTCATGGAAAATGCAGAGTACTATAGAGACTTAAGAGGAAAGGAGGAATGTGGTAATCAAGTGAAAGACATATTTAAAACAAGCCAAGACTGGTGTGTTGTCCCCATGCACCTTCTGGGACACACAAGTTAAAGGGCTCATCTCTAGCCTGTTAGCAATAGGATTTAGAAATGCAGTGATATTTCACTGACAGCAAAGCTAGAAATCTGTCATCTGGCACTGACTTTTACAGGCTTTTTGGAACCCTCTACACATGGCTTTTCCCTATAAAAGCAAAGTTAAATACTGTGTCACATAAGAACACGTGAAACCTTAGGCAAGGAAGTTTTCTAGCTCTGAAGTCCAAGTTCTCTGAAAACAACTCACCTCTTCCTTTTAGTTAATGCTGACATCATTGCTGAGAATATTAGTAATTCTTTTACAGGGTTAGAAGATCTAGGTTATGTTGACCAAATAAGCCTATAATCAGCATAAGAACAGGTTCATTCTGATAGCTGAGTGTCCTGATTGGAAAAGGGCTTTTTAAGTGGCACATTTTAACTTGGAGCCCATTTCACATGTATCTTTAACTCACAGGAAAAGCAGTAACATAAGAACTGAGGAGTACTTGGAAACAGGTTGTGATTGCCTGCTCTTATGAAAATAATGTGGAATTTCTGCTAAGACTTTGTGGCCGTTTCTTTCTCTCAGTTGTCTTTTGGCGTTCAACTTAGAAGAATTCAGTTGAGTTCCTGCCTTCTGGATTGAAAATCCATACTCTTTCTTCCTTAATTGTTTTTAATTCCATTGATATGAAGTACTACTACTAGTTGTTTTACAATTAATGTTTATTGACTATAAATTAAATATGTAACCTTAGCTCAAAAATGCCATCTTACCAATAAACTGTTATTGAAGTTCCCTCAGTATGTTCGATATCGTACTTCACAAATAAAATGCTTTACCCAGTTTCTTAAAGGCAAGTCATCCTTTCACAGAGTAGGAAAATACTGTTGGGTTAGAAATGAAATACCGTTATATTAGTTTCTTGTCTTTTTTAAAAACTCTTCATCTCACTGGTAGTTAATCATTTGGTCAGTCCTAAACATGAACAGATCTCATCTCTAAAACCATGTTGTAAGGGGTGGGGAGTAAGCATAACAGATAGAATGCTTTGATAAAAGGGGAAAAGCATGATGTACAGATAGGTTGTAATTTATTGTTTGACTCTTCTGGTTTTTAATGTTCTTGATTTTTATGCATTAGTTGTCACGAGTGAGCTACTTTAAGCTGTCAGTTTGACAAATGGTACATATTAGTTTTTAAAGCTTATTTGTAGCTTCATACTGTCTTTGAATATATTCTGTAGCTTGTCTAAGGTGCTTCTTTAACATCACTTGAAATGTTTGAGTAGTCACAAATATTTTTGTTTAGTTAATTTCACTGTAATGTTCTCACATCTTAAGAGAAAAATCTAACATGACAGAGCACTATAGGCAATGTTGGATTTGTTTTTCTCCCTAAGAAACCTCCTTGCATCCTTTTGAAAGAGTCTCTCAAAGTCTGTACTTTCAATGCACTATTCTTTGGCTTCTCACTAAGATTGGTTATTGAAACACTAGTATCTATTAAGATAGATCTTAGAGGTTTCTGCTTTGGTAGGTGAAGGAACCCTGCTCTGGAGATTTAGTTTATGAAATCATCTTTGAACTGTGTTCTTCTGTGTGTGTTAGCAGTCACTGTGCAGTCCTTGTTCAGTGTGAACATGTTTTGGGTTCTGCAGTGAAAAGAACTGTATTGGAGGTGCCAATTTCCAGATAGCCACTGTTCTTGCCCACTGGCAAGAACATGGTTCTGTGATGAATATGAAAGGAAATCAGTTGAAATTCAGTAACTCCTAAAGTTTGGCATGGGGAGTAGAAGTTCAAATACAGTAAATACCAGACACTGTTTATTTTGTATAGTGGAATGTCCCTGATGATAGAAACTTTTTGTTTTGTTTTCTCTCTGAGCCCTTTGGATCCAGTTCTGGGATTTTTTGCTTGTACCATACTAGAGAGAATATTCAGTTTGTTGACTCATCCCTTATTAAGACAATTATTTTTACATGTCTATAATTGCATTTGTAGTTTTCTATAATTGCAACGTGTTTGTCTTTTCTGGTAACATCAGGGGCTTTATGGATGTGTATATCTGACAGCATGTATGAAGGTGGAGTGTGTTTGTTTCTAGCTGTTGAGGGCTCTGCTAAGTTTCTTCCTAGTACTTCTCAGCATGTGTGGTGTTTCCTGTAAAACCAGTCATCTTTTGCTGTGCCTGTCTGCTTCCAGAACAGGACTCACTTGGCTCTGCTGGATCAGAGCATACAGAGGGTTCACAGATGCTTGTCAGCCCCTAGCTCCATATACTTTGACTGAGGAGTTGGCAAATACGGGTACTAAAAGGACACTTTTATCTAAAAAAATCTGGGGGGAAGGAAAGAAAAAGATGGAAGGAGGAAGTGTCAGACTCTTTCAGTGTTTGAGGCTTTTTTTGGTGACTTGTTTCCATTTGCTGCTCATTGGTTTCCTAGGAGTGCGGTGCTTAAAATTCTAGTCAGTTGATGTCCCATGGGATGTCTGAGTTAGCAAGGGTGTGATGTATTTGACTTCAGCACTTCTGTCAAAATAGTAGTTTGCAAATACACCTTATCACCCTTCTTTCATAGCTGATTTTTTTGGAATTAATTTTTAAATATCATGTTCTTCATTATCAAAATATGAAAGCAAATAAAGTAATATTTACAAGGACTATTTCAGTAATCTCATCAATCTCTACGTATTCCAGTCCATGATCCTGATCTTGATTTTCTTTTGTATCTCCTATCTGTAACCAAAGCTTCTAGAAACAGTATTATTAAGAGTGTTCTCAAATTGGCAGACCAGATAGAATGTTATCTACTCATTGCAATAGTGTAATAGCTTGACTTCAGTCTTAGCTTTTTTTTATTCAGAGAACAATGTGTAATCAGAATTGTTAGATTTTTGTACCACTGACAAATTTACTATTGCAGTAAAATTTATTTTTTTTAAAGCCCATTACAAATTATCTTCAGGTGTTGAAGTAGCATGTCCTGCATTTCACTCTGTAGCATTAAAATATCCTGGTGTTTGAATATGTGCTTTATCATCAAGGCAGTATCAGTTGATATAACTTAATAGAGAGTAAAGGTGGAAAAACTGACCAAGGAAAAACAATATATACCTTTTATCAGGTAGGGAATTGCACTCCATCAGAAACCAATTGCATACCTGCCCGTGTGTGTGTGTTTGAAGTGTAAGGAGAATACCAAGGAAATAGGTTTTCAGAACGCCAGTGAGCTTGCTTGAGTTACAAGTTGTTTTGTTTTTTTTTCTACTGAGAAGTAACACAGTGCTTTGCCAGTGATACCTTTCCTTCCTCTGCTGCTCCACTCTCTAGATCAGAGCTCATACTTGCACTGAATTAAATGCTTCAGTGGGGAACATGAGTTTAAGACTCAGTGAGTGATAAAAATTGACTTCCAGAGCAGTGCTGCACAGGAGGCAATTGGATTGTAGTGCTGGTGGGTAAGTCCTTTACTGTTACCTAAGGGAGTAAATAAAATTAATTAACGGATATTTTGGTGGCATCCCTCTTCCAGGTCTTTCATGTTTCTTATCTGCAATGGTTTCTTCTGGTTTTCACCCATACGTTATATAGATAAATCATTTTCCAATTAATTGTGTGAAGACTTGTGTCGAGAGTTGTTGAAGATGTGTGTCAAACTTGATAAGAAGAAAGCAAACCCAGATCTCAAAATATATCAGCTGTGCTTTCAAAAGAAAGGTCAAAAAGTCTTTTCTATTAAACTTACCTGGGTTTCTGAATGTGCCTTAAACATCTTACTGAAGCAATTACATGATTTTTTGGGGTGACTTAATGCTTATGCTACAAAACAGACACGTATGATAAGTAGTCCAACTCTGAAGTGCTATTTCGGTACAGGGAAGTAAATCTTGCGTGTTTGTTAGGGGCTTCAAACTCATTCTTAAAACTTCCTCAAATTCTGAACTTGAATCTTTATCCAGGAGACACGTTTGCACAGCGTTAAGCATGAGCTAAGTCATGTCTGTTTCAATGAGAGAAAACTTGAGCCTGAAATTCCTGTCACTCCTGAATTCATTATCTTGTTTTAGTTCTTGCTCATTAGGTTTTACTCTAATGCTTCTGCTTGGGAGACTTGTACTTGGAGTTAGATATTTTCAATATGGATGATTTTAAGATCTGATGGCATTTTAATTTTTACTTTGGAAAATTTAGAGCAGGTTTAACATTACTGTTGTAGCTGCAGGATGCCACTGACAGCTGCCCATGCAATTTGTAGGTGCCAGTCAGTGGTGGTATCCTGGTTGGTTTTGGTAACGTGGCTGTACTCGTGAATTTTCCCATGATGTTTGTGTGAATACTTGGGAGGAGGAGTAAAGGTGATATTACTCTTTATTCATGGTTTTGGTGGGGGGCTGGGGTTGGTTATTTTGTTTTAGGAGCTTAACTGGGATTTAATGCTTTCGTACAAATATATTTCTGAAGATGTTGTATGAGTATAAAGCCAGGCTTCCATAGGTGAGCCCAGAGCTTGTTCGGAGTCAGCTGCCTGGTACCCCTTGGCTTCAGACAGCCAGTCCTCTCCTGCCTTTCAAAGGACCAGCCTTAGATTTGGTTTAGCGCCTGCATTCGCTTCCTAGAGATAGAAAGCTGTACAGAGAACTATGTTTCTGCTTGAATTACTTGGATTTCAGTGTAGCAACATCAATAATAAAGTACAGTAATTTTAGAAATTGACTTACTTATATTCTGACGTTGTTAGGAATAGGGCATAAAGCATAGTAAAGCATACCGAGTTAAAATAAGTGAGGTAGTATAGTTTAAGATGTTGCATTTCCAGAGGTCATGTTCATTTCTTAGGAAATTTAATATATGAGAAACTCCCTGTGAAGACAAAAAAACCCACTTGAAGTGATTACTTCAAAAAATTTTGTAGTAATTTGTGAGGGCTGCAGGAGAGATTCTATGCCATGATAATCGTAATTCAGAAATATAAATAATAGACAATTTATTTTTTCATGGCCTTTTAAACTTAGTCTCAGGAGGTATAAAACAGGAGTCAGAACCTCAGGGTGGCTACTTAATTTCTGAATATGTTCACAAAGGTAGCAGAGAAAATGCCTGAAAGCTTATGTATCTCTGATTTATATGCTGTGGAATTAAGAGTAGCTCTAGTTGTTTTGCCATTTTTCCTTTAAAAAACAACTGAAAGGATGTTTTTCTAAAGGGACAGAAATTAATTCTAGTGCTTGATAGAGTTGTTTATTGCTGACTTTTGTAGAAAGTTATTTTAAATTGTATGATGGATGGCTGATGCAATGTTTAAAGAAAAAAAATCCAGCTAAAAATCAAGATCAAATGAAGAATGCAATGCTAAGTGCTGTGCTTTTGCATTTACTGATGATTTGATTAATATGAGAGAGTAATTGTTCATCAGATGAATAAATCCTTGCTGTGGAATAATGCCCTTTTTTTGGTTTTGTGTTTGTGAAGATGATGCAACCACATAATAGTGCAATTTACCTGGGTAACTTAGCAGTGCTGTATACAGGCCATTTGTTTTGACGCTGCTTTCAGTTCTAGACTCTCCAAAAAGGAAAATAAAAACCACCTGGATAAGCCTGTGGTGGTCTTGTGTGAAGAACACCCTACCAGAGCCATAGAAATGTAAAAAACAAAAGCATTAAAAGCTTGAGAGTAGGAGTCTTCAAGACACATTCTAGTAGCAGAGATTTTTGTTTTATGCCTGGGAATATGAGACCAGTTCGTGATTTGCATGGACATGATGTGGAGTGATTAAACCTTAGATGCCATGACTTCCTCACTGTTTCAGTGGTCTTGTCTCTGGCTGAAGTTTGGATCGTGTGTGACAGAAAACTGAGGATCTCCAGCAATAGAGAAGCTTGAAGCTACTTTTTACTGATTGAAACCTCCATCATCATCAGTTTTAGGTTAGTGAAGTGAAATTCCTTTTTTAGCTGAGACAAGCAAATACTTAATAATTTGAGTAGATCTAAACGAACAATGCTGAATATTGTAAATTACAGATTTTAAAAAATTTATAGAAGTAATGAAAGATTTAATAAAGGTTCTTAAAACTCTAATAAGAATAGTGCATATAGTAATAATTCTTTAATAAGAACTCTTGCATATCTGAGTCTCAAGAATTCTAATATTGTTTCAGTATGAGCTCTATAGTTGGTTAAGGGGAAGCGATACTCTCATTGAGGATTTTCAAGGTTTGTGGCTCAGAACACGGCTGTGTTGGTGGATATTGGGGAGTTTCACAGTATTACTGCTGTGTGAGTCCAAACAGAAGGCTGGCTCAGGGACAGCTGGCGTAGCAGGGTCCCTGGGGACTGTATGTAGTAATTCCTGGTTCCTTGCCTCAAGAGCAGTTCATTCAACTCGTGCTGAAAGTCTGAGCTGCTGAATTGCTGTGGAGGCAAGTTTTTGAGCATCATCACGATTTTTCTAATCGATCTGTAATTATGCTTTTAGCCTGATATAATCACCCTGCAGCTTGTAAAATATCCTGTGTATAATTCAGATCTACTCAGGGCAAAATTGGAGGCACATTTCAGTGCTAACTGAATTATAAGAAGGAACTTTGAATTAACTAAGACTGTACTTTTTAATGAAATGTAATGCTGTGGTGCTAGTGAGACAAGACATGTCCAACACTTTTCAAGTATCTTCCTACATCTTATTTTCCAGCACCAAACTCCTCTTACATAGTCAGAAAGACAAGTTATTGATAGGATAAAGATCACTTTTGTGATCTTGGGCCATGAAGAGAGAGTACATTTCTGTAGAGACTTTACTGCCAGGTGATCTCTGTACCATATTTGTACCATAAAGCCACTGAAAGAGATAAATTATGAGATTATTTGGTTAATTTTTAATGATATTGCCTTGAAAAGTTGGAATAGAACCTGCAATCTGAAAATGTGTCACTAAGCTTAGTTTTGAAACAGTTTTTGATTGGGCTAACTTTCAATAGAAAGATTTATGTGAAATGAATTGAAAATTTCAGTTCAGTTGCTCTCTGTATGTGCTCCCAGTGTGCTTTCTGGCTCCCATTACATTTGACATACTTTGTGACAGCCTGATGGAAACACAGCTTAGTAAACAGTGACCCTGAACTAGATTTCTTAATTTTCCTAACCAGTGATAAAATGGAATGGCCGTGAAGATAATAAGCTGGCACCGGTGAAGGAAAACCACAGTGCTCAACATGGCAGCTACGGGGAAGCAGTGGATGGCTGTGCTTTCTATCAAACTGCCTTTTTGAAACTTAGAGCAGGGACTGTCCTTTGATATTAGTGCTGCTTTTAGTTGACATAACTGTAACTACAGTTTACATGATATTCAGTTGTGCAAAGGTGCACTAAAACTGGGTCACTAATTTTTATGGCTTCAGTTGTTAAAAAGTAAAAGCTAAAGAGCTTTGCTGCAGAAGGTACTACACGCAGTTTGTGAGAGAGCAACTAAAGTGCCATAAAAAGTTACTTTAAATGTGAAATTGTTTGAACCTGGCAAATCTTTGTAGCACTTTGACCCACACATATTGTTTTTAAAAATGAAATCTTGAGAATTAACTTGTCATCAAAGGATGGTATGAGCAGAAGAGAGAAAGGTGAAGCTAGAGCAGAACCTCTTTTCAGGAATAAGGCATTAATGAATGGCAATTGACTTAAAGCAGAGAATTTCTGGGGATCATTACATTTCCCAGAAGGCGAAGTCAATTTGCCTTTGGCTTCTGCCTTAATGTAGCAGGGACAAGTAGTAGTTTTGCAGACAGACTGTCCTCTAGAGGATCCTAATTCTTAATTGTATAAAAGTTGTAATTGTTCCATTTTTAAGCGCTAACTTATTTAAGTTGTGCCTATGACTTAATTGAGGTATGAACATCCTGAATGAATCTAAATGAAGCAAATAAATCTCACAAGTATTACTTGAAAAGGCCAGCATTCAAGACATGTTAAGAAAGTGAGAAATTAATGGTTTCATGTGCTAAAATATAATTTTTTAAAAAAATCATTCTGTTACTGTTATGCTTGCAGGTTCCTTTGTGAGCAGTTGTACTGTGCTTTTTATCCTGAGAGGGCATCAGCAGTCACTTACCAAGGCTTCAATTCGAAAAATTTGCCAAGGAATGTTAGCACAGAGTTGTTAAAATAAACAATGCTCTTCAGTATTGAAAATTATGCCCCAGCAAGGTATTCAGATGTATCACGTTGCTGTTGATAGCTGCTCGGAGACTCTGCTACCACAAGTCCAGGTATAAAAATTTGGAAAGTAATGTGAAAGCTGAGGCCAAGGGAGATGCCATGATTTCAGGCTTGTATTCTCCTGACCCCATGTGCTCTTCTGTGAGTCTCTGTGGAATGTTGGGTTTAGGAGAGTGTCCCATCTGTTGGACGTCCTTAAACATGCTTTAAAATTGATGTTCTGGTGTACAAGCTTTCAAAGACTCAAGGCAGAAATAGCTAAAGTTTTTCTGACATCTGCTTATTGTGGCATTAATCTTAGTCAAAGAGGGCATTAACAATTTTTGTTATTGACTGTAGAATGTACATTTAGCCTAAGAGGATATTGGAGATGCTTTCTTGCAGAGTGTTCTGTGTAACTGGTGTAACTGCTTCCCAGTAGAACAGACATACTAAGAATTTTGTCAGTTTGGTTAAGACCATTTAATCAACAGCTTAGATATGGAAGGTGCCTGAAAAAAACGGTGTTGAATGAGGAATGAATGACAACTACTTGGACTTGTCTTAAATTGAATAGAATTTGAAATATCACTACA
Organism: Serilophus lunatus; assembly: GCA_013399895.1. NCBI lineage: Eukaryota > Metazoa > Chordata > Aves > Passeriformes > Eurylaimidae > Serilophus > Serilophus lunatus. The sequence goes on from VXBA01002855.1 coordinate 2,331,358, forward strand.
AATAGAAATATTGACAGAGTAACAACCACTTAAAAGATATTCTCCAGAAAGAAAACCCTAACTTTGAATAAATATTAAAAAGGTAGAAAAAAATATTAGCTGTATGTTCATTGTAACAGAAATGAATATGTATATATTAGCAAACTGTATTTTGTAGTATGTATTTTGGTCTGTGTTTGAGAGATGCTGGTACTTGGTACACTGTTAACATTACTAAATAGCAGATAGATACAGCTGATGATGATTCTTTGTTTTTTGTTTGGATTTTCAAATCTGCCGGACATTATCCTCAAATGGTGAATTCTTTGGGATGACTGTAATAGATTTCATAGTGTAGGCTAACACTGCATTTACTAGGCAGGAAGAAAGAACACAACATAGACGCCTGCCTGGAGAATTTCCCCTTTTCTTGCAGTTACTGATTCCTAATTGGACGAGATAGACTTCCAAATAGTAAAAGAACTGCAAAATGTTAGGTCTCCTGGAGAAACTTAGTATAACTTTAGTGTATCTAAAACAGGGTTTTAATGTGTTTTTTATAAATGAATAGCCATAGTGCAAAAATGGTTTTGAAATGTGTCTCAGTGGATAAATTGAACACTTCTTAGGAAATCTACACAACTAAGTAATGAACACCAGTGGTCTCTAGTAGTTAGTCCATTGTATTAGGAACACAGTTCTAATATCACCATTGCTTTTCAGAACAAAGAAACATGGCCAAGCTTTTAGCATGTGCCAACATTTTATTCCTGGGGGGTGGGGGGAAGAAAAAGGCTAATTATAGATTGTATTACTTTAATGACTAAGAGTCTAGCAGGTTTTTTTATCAAGTGGGCCATCTCACAAACCCAGGCTCTTTAATGTATGATGGCCCAACTCAATCAGGGAAAGTCACAGTGTTTAGTTTAAAAAAGAAACACCACTCCCACCCTTTGCCCCAACAGCAGCCACTACCCTCCCCCCTCCTCAAGTTTCTTGTTGTACTGAGTAGGTGACTGAAAGCTGGCTCCTGTCCTTGGATCCAGGGAGCTGGTCAGGGGACCTTCAGACTCGTCACTTAGTAGAGGTAAATGTTGCTTTATTTGTGAACACCAGTTTCCCTTCTTCACGGCACTTCAACTGCCATTCCTTTGTTTGACATAGTTACAGCGATCCTCTCCAGATGGCAGAACAATGTAAAACAAGTGCTAGCCATGGGTTAGTGAAATTAGACCTCTTGAAACGGCTGTTACTTGCTCATTAAGGTGTCTCCACAGTCCAGCCGAGCTGACAGGCTCTGTTAAGCTGTGCTCAGTTGTTTGGTTTACAAGCTTTTGAGATCATTCTCTTGTTGCTCTGAACTTTTCAAATAATCTTACTGAAATAAATTATTTTGAAGCTGTTTTTTCAGTAACTCTGCAAGATTCAGGCAGTGACCTGAACAATTGAAAAGCTAAACGGGCCGTGTTTTATGTAGCAGTAAACTGGTACATCCGTTTCCAGGTTCGTTTGGCGTTGCATATCTATAGCAACTTTTTTGGTTAAAATTCCAAATGTCACAGTTGTGATAGAGAGAAAGCATTAAAGAAATAAATGCAAAAAGTAATGATTAGGGAAGGAGAACCTGATTTTGCTCCTACCCTCCCAAACTCAGTAAGTGTGTTAGTGCATTATCTGTGTGTAGACACAGTTATCATGGATCCATTACAAGAGATGACCACTTTTTTCCTCAAGGCTTTAGTTTTTGAGCATTTGGAATTTAGACAGATAAAACTGTTATTTCTCACAAATTAATCAGATGCTTGACAGTCTTAATTGATGTGGGGGATATAGAGAGTGAATATGGCAGAATTCCAGATTTTTCTGTTAACTTACTCTGTGGATCCTGATGTGCATCTCAGCTGATGAGCCCCAAAAAGAGACAGGCTGCTGATGCAGACATAAGATAAACTCACCATTTTATGGGAGCTACAACAAACTGCTTTCGAGGATAATCCAAAGCAAAGCAAAAAAATCACTTGCTTTAAGGAATTTCCTAGTAGCCTTAGGGAGGGTATTAATAGAACTTCTCAAGCTTAACCTTGTTATAAGCCTGTAATGCAGCCATTGTTTGTTCTTAAAAGTCAGGAATTTTAAGTAAATTAATAGGAAGACTAGCAGAGCCCAGCCTGAATCAGGATTTATTGTGTTGTCAGTGCCCAGTTAATTCTTAAGCTTTTTTTATTTTGGTAAAATGTGCATTAAACATCAACAGTCATTTTAGTCAAGTATTTGCCCTTATGTAAAAAAAGCCTCAAGAAAGTAAAGCTGTATAAAATCTTTTGAGAGCTTCAGCATTATTAAAGGTTTTCAGTGAACATGTTTTCTGTTTGTTGTTTCTTTGGGTTTCTCTTTTTGTTTATTTTTCAAAATTCAGGAAGAATCAATCTAATCTTGGCTGTGTGAAAACGGTGTTCCCACCTCTGCAAGGTTTTTAGGGTGCATGCAGGTGAAGGAGAGGGGCAGGGTGATCTCAGGCTGAAGAGAATTGTGAAACAGGGAGACTAGCAGGCACCGCTGGGAGAAGGGAGCTCTGCTGCAAGATGCCACAGGCCATCGGATAAGAAGTCACTGGATATGTTGAACAAATGGATGGATTTTATTGAGGCAATAACTTGTGCTCTTGCAGTGCACAGGACTTGCAGAGAGTCATGAGAATAGAAACTGAAATTAAGAGAAATGTAGCAGGGAAAGACATTCCTGTTAGATCTTGAATATAAATGTAGTTTACAAATGAAAAGTGATGATGGGTTATTGACTGATGGAGTTACATCTGTTTTTTTCTCCCCCCCCCCCC